>JASANF010000070.1:2500-28993 GCA_030248245.1 Trissonchulus sp. WLG1_4
AAATTGTAGAGAACCCAATTCTGGACTGGATCTGTAACTTTCAAGGTTGTAACACCTACTATCCTTAAGTTATGACGCCAAAACGCCAAACATTTGACGTTTGGGCAACAAAACATGAAGGCGATCTATTTTGACGTTTTTCGGCAAGTAAGACAAATATAACCCTAATGTTTTTGGTATCATCTGAAAGCTATTTTTTAGGCCTTACTAACAATGAAAACTAGAACGTTTTACGCGGTACCAGAAAATAGTTATAGCCTAAAGTACGTCAAAATGACGCAGTATTTAGTCAAAACATTTAGACGTTTTTCGGCATATAAGTCAGCGGTGACCTATAGCTTTTTTGGTATCAAATGAAAGCTCGAACTCTAAGGTATCCAGCAGCGAAAACTAAATCTTTTTACGCGGTACTTGAAAAAAATTATGGCCAAAACCATGGCAGTGGTCCAGTATTATTAATATTTCAAATTTATTTTGACGCTATTGGGAACATGTCAGCCAGAATCTATAGTTCGGTTAGTGTCAATTGAAAGCGCCTTTTCTAAGCTATCGAACTGCGGAAACTAGAAAATTTTTGGTGGAGCCTAAAAAAAGTTATTAGAAAAACCGTGGTGGCTGAAAAACATCATTATGTGGTCAAAGACGTTTTTCGGTATATAAGTCAGCGTTAACGTATAGCTTTTTCGGTATCATATGAACGCACGTCTTCTGCCCTGTCTAATTTTGAAAACTACAACCTTTAACGTGGTACCTGAAAGAAGTTATGGTCAAAAGTTCTTTTTAGAAAACTATTTTGTTCGAAAAATTTCTCCTCTACTACTCACACCATAAACGTATTGAACAAAAGTTCGAAAATTTGAAACCGTTATAACTCGCTTCAAAGTTAACGTAGAAACACAAAATTGACAGCATTCGATTCAGAATTGAAGGGGCTTTCGGATGACATCTTACTTGACGTCAACGGACGCAACGGCCAGTCACGTATGACTATTATTTTATACTGACTATTGGTCACCGTTTACGTCATCATGCGACCTATCAATCGATAGCACTTGATGAACGCAAGCATATAAAACAAGTTTCACGTCGATACCATAACCCTGAAAAAAGTTATGGCTCCTGGAATTTTACCCTTTGGTGACTACCTATAATCACCTCATATGCGATCAAATCGCATTGTAATTCAAATTTGATAAAAATTTGAAAAATTTTTTAAAAAAATTTTGTTGTCACACAATAACGTACGTCAGGTTCTAGATTTGGTCGAACTAGTCTAAACTAGACGCACTAGTCTTGTAATAATAATAATAATAATAATAATAATAATAACTACTACTAAATACTTCCAATACTACTACTACTACTACCTAAGACTACCTAATACTACTAAAATTGAGGTATAATAAAGTATTGAATTTAGTGGTTCTGTGTGGTGCCAATAGATAGTGGCAAACTTTCGAAGTTGAATATTATTTTGTTTCAACTTTTCCGCAACATTAACCAAAGTTTTGAAAAACTTTACATAAATCATTTTGCCGAAAGAGAACTAATTTAATAGTTCAGAAAAGCTGAAAAGCTGGTTATAATTTCACAGAGCTCGGTTCATATACTCTCCCTTGTCCTTGTCCCTATCATTTTGTCCTTGAGCAATTCCAAAATTACCTGGCCAGATAAGCCGATTTTTGGCATGAAAATATTTGATCTCAATTCCAGACCGAATACAAAATTCATCTAAAACGCTTCCGTTAATTCTTCACAGCAGCTGACCGAAATGTGCCCTAGTCCTTCTTGTCCCTCTGTGTTCACAAGGACTAGTATGAACCGGTCTTAAATTGAACCAAATGCTTGAAACGGCCAGCCAACTCTCTTTGCAGTATGGTCGCAGATATCAGTTATTCAGTTAACAGCTATTAGGGTCGATTCATACTTCAGTAGGGCATACGGACAAAGCCTGTATAATCCGTTTTTTAATTCTTACTTTTTAAGGCAAACGCGCATAGCTTGGGCCTAAGTTACGTTCATATTTTTGAACAGTATGTCCGTTTGTCCGTATTCCCTGGAGTTTTGGCTAAGTTGAACTGAAATTAACTTTGCCGGGCATATACGGACAAAGTGAAATAGTGCGGTTTAGTATATATAGATGAACGGACATATGGCTGACGGGCAAAGTGGCAGACGGCTGTACGGGCGAAGGTGTGAATTGAACAGCCGTTCTGCCGTTCAGTTGGTCCCAATGTCCATACGGCAGTACCGTTATTTTAATAATTAATATTAAAAATTGTTATTAAAAATACTTTTAATTTCAATTATTTTATTAATATTATTATTAAAAAATAAATGAGCTGCGCTATTTATATGAATATTTAATTAATAATAAATAAGGTTGGCTATTTATATTAATATTAAAATTACTGCCAACTGCTTATGTACCTAAAGATGTTCGCAGTTGAAATTTTCAACAGAGGTACCAAGCTCCGTTGAAATGTTCGTCATCGAAAAAATTTTCGATGACGAGTTTTTGTCATTTAGAACATAATAATGTTCTAAAAGACCAAAGCTCGTCATCGAAAAATTTCTCGATGACGAACATTTTCGATGACGAACTTTCGATGACGAACATTTGTCTTTTGATAAATCACCGTTGAAAAAACAAATGTTCATCATCGAAAATGTTTCGATCAATCCAAAATTTTCGATGACGAACATTTTCGATGACGAACATTTGTCTTTTCTATAATGAACATATATTTTCTATGACGAACATTTGGTTTTTCGATGACGAACATTTGGTTTTTCGATGACGAGCATTTTTGATGACAAACATTTGTTTTTCGATGACGAACATTTTTGATGACGAACATTTTCGATGACCAACATTTTCGATGACGAACTTTTGATGACGAACATTTTCGATGACGAACATTTTGTTTCGATAAATCGGGCCCAGATCTTGTCGCTCAGACCCAACGGCTCCCGAGTACTAACAAAGCCCGAAAGAAACTTCCAACGTGAGTCAGAAGTTTTAAACTTGAGCTTTATTATACGGGGGTAGCCATTTGGATTTAAACGACCGTCACGAAAATGATCTGCAACTTCAGAGCGATCGATGTTTAATTTTTGACAAACATTATTAACGACTGTGTTAGTGTCAGTGTTTTCTGGAAGTCCAACAAGAACTAAATTTAGCTTCTTGCTATGAATTTCAGCCGCTTCTACTGCAGCTTCTCGGGCTGTTTCAAAAAGTTTCGGCATCACAGTCTCCACGACACGAGAGACAATATTTGCAATAGCTGTTTCGTCTGGCCCCAGACCTGATTTTGATATCTGAGTTTCAAGTGCCGCTACACGTTGTTCCAGCTCTAACAAAGCTGTTTTACAAGCAGCACAATAAATATGAACGATGTTGGGTGGGAATTTGATGAGTTGGTTGTATTGAGTTGCATTTAGACCAACACAGCCAGCATGCAGACGACGGGAGCATTTAGTACAAGCTATAGCATGGTCTGACTCGGCTATTTTGGCGCTACATGTAGGACAAAAACACTGCACGGGTGTTTTGGGTGTAGTTGCCGAATAGCGGGTCATAATCGTATTCGTAAACCGTAAAACAGAAAAGAAAACCGTTCAAAAGCAAGCAAACAAAAATAGTTTAGAAGCAAAGGAAACCAAATATAGTCACTGCGGCGTTCGCATATTAAGAGCAAATATATATACCGAGCACAGCCGATCAAATAAAAAAAAAGAAAAACAGAAACACAATAAGCAGAGAAGCAGGAAGTAAAAAGTAATTGGCCGGTGCAAAATAATAAGCGAATGACAATAACAAGAAACATAATAAGCTAATATGCTAAGTTGCAGGGGTCTGGGGGCGGCAGCCCCCAGAAAAAAGTGGAGAAAATTTTGATTTTTGGGCCAAATTTGTTGAATTGGAGACGTATCGGAAATTTTTTCCGGCGAACCCGCAAAAATTAAAGGGGGGACCCTTGTTGAATTTTTCTTATAAGTTGGCCAAAAGGGGGGGTTCAGACCCCCTGAACCCCCCCCTGGGTACGCCCTTGCTGCTGCGCAAAAAATTATAAAATTTTGAATTTTAAGCTCATTTTAAGGTGGTACTAACGAATGTGCAGTGTTTTTTAACAGGCTAGTATTCAGTGAATAATTAACTTTAAAGCAACTTTGTTATATCGTTGGAAAGCGCTATTTTTCTTCTACAATTGTGTGAAGTTTCTTTGCATAACTAAGAAAATGTTTTATGTGACATTTGATATAAGCAGGCCAATTTGGCTTTTTTGAGCACTTTCAAATCTGGCCACTTGTTGAAGAGTTTAAAAAACAAAAACATGCGAAAAATGGCAAAAATATTTAAAAGTAAATTATCTAGACCCAAAATGCACGATTTCATGATTTGTCAATTATTAAATGAAATATACGGTTTCAAAGTAAAAAGTGTCTATTCACACTCAACTTTCGAGTTCTATATCTGGGCAAAAACATAGGCAATTTAAAAAATTTTCATTTTGGGTCTAGAAAATTTGCAAAAGTTTATTCGTGTTCATTTTTGTGTTTATGCGCTACGCATGCGCTTAGAAAAATGGCCAAAACTGTCAAATTTCCATTCTCCTGTTGTGTAGTCTGGCTTGTTGGCTTGGCTTGCTCCTAAAAATTTTTCACATGATCCTGCTAACTTCATTTGCCACTTTGTGTATATGAATCAACTTTTGACATACTTTATATTAAAAAAATACAGTTTGGATCAACTAATTTTTTTCAAAAATTTAAAAACCACTGCACATTCGTTAGTACCACCTTAAGTAAGTTCATTGTTCATTTCGCCAATTTTATAATAAAAAAATAACATTTTTTGGCCAGAATGAGCAAGATATGTAGCAAATAAAGCTGAATAAAATATATTATCATGTGTTAATATATGCTCAATCTCATAAAATTTCAGACTGATATAATGAGCAAGCTGGTCTTATTTTGCGAAAATTAGCCCCAATATGACAAAAAAATAAGATTTTCGACAAAATTTGAATTTTTAGAAAATGTTAAAAATCTACGTTTTTTCGCTTGCAAACTGCCAAAAATGAACCCAGAGCATGCGAAAACCTATAAAAACACGTTTTTTGTTGAAAAAATGTTAGTTTGAATTCCCCCCCCCAACCGAGTCAGAGTCTGCACCCAAAATTAGTGTGAATAGGAAATTCGACATAGTCATAAAATTTGACACATTCACATTAAACTGCTGCAGTGTATTGTAAATAGGTTTTTTTGATGTCTCTTTGATGTACAATTAAAGTTCTATTGCTACTTATTGCATGAGCTGAGCGCCAAATATGGGTTTTGTTGCTGAGCGCTTGCGCTACCTTAAGGGGGCGCTTCGAGAATCGGGGGTTACATCGAAAATTGGCAAAAAAGTTGGCAAATGTCAAACTTTAGTATACATATATGTAGTATGGCACAAAAGAAGACTGGAGGCAAAATTTCAAATCACGTGATTATGTCACGTGACTCCCAGAGCACCAAACGTGAGTGAATTTTCGGCAAACGATAACTCTGCTTATAGTTTGCGTATAGTCACACTTTATTTACCAAAATGTAGCTTATGTGCTTTTCTAGTTAAACATTATTTTGGTTTTTAATGTTTATGTCGGTTTTGGATAAAAAATGTCATTATGTGTTTTCGAAGTCGAACTCTGAGCAATAAAATTCATATAAAAAAATTTCTAAGCTTTATCTTAAAAAACTAAAAAGTTGTTCAACTGCGCAGAGCCTAAGGCTATAAATGTGCAAAATTTTGTAGAAAAATATCTTACCAGCTTTTTATAATCGAATGCCGAAAAATTGGTTTTGTATTCACACAGCCTATATTTGAGTCTACTGCTTCTGAAAATGGTTTATTATGCAATTTTTTTGCACAGAACGCAATGAAATTGTTTTAATTTTTCGTTACGACTAATAAAATTTACGTATCGTCTATTTGGAAAACCTCAAAAAGCGTTGATGCACTGGCTTACTTGCTGAATTTGTGTAAAAGTCGAATAAAATCAGTAAACGGTCCAATTTTTTCCACATTTTTTGCTATGGAGATATGCGCGTCAAAACATCAGAAATAGTATTTTGGGCAACTTTTCTTCAAGAATGATAGGTCATTTTGGCTGTTTTTAAAAAATACGGCCCAAATCCCTGATTCCCGGAGCGCCCCCTTAAGGTGGCGCTCCTGAAATGTGGGTTTTGGCCATTATTTTGAAAATACGCAAAAATAAACATGCATCCCAAGTGAAGTGAATTTCCTTTAATTTGATCTCCATATTACATGAAAAAATTTTCCAAAATTTTCTGCAAGAAAAATAGATTTTCACGAAAATGGCTACATATATAAGCCAGTGTATTTACACGTAAGTGATGATTTTGGAAGATTGAAAAACACTGTAGCTGTGTTGTACTTGCACATACTTTAAAATACTTGGTCTGTTACTGAGTGTGGTGTAATTTTTTTGAAAAATAAAGCTGTATTCTGCATGATGCTGAAATAAAGTGCGTGTGAATACAAAATCAAATTTCCGCTTGCGATTTTAAAAGCGTTGTCTTCGAGCGGTCGCAAAGTTTGATTTTGAGCGAATCGAAAGTGTTTAAGAAATTTAGTTAAATTTACGTTTTTCGAAAATCGTGATTTTGCTGTTTTTCAATATATCAATCATATTCATCAAAAATAAGTTTTTGCGACCGCTCGATCACGTTATGGCAAGCAAAATGAGCTATTGGTTGTGCAACAGCTATCTTGCTGTGAAGAGAAATCGCAAGCCGAAATTCCGCTCACGTTTGGGCTACAGTGAGGGCCTATAGGGCCTCTCTGCCAAGGGGGGGGGCGCAGACACAAAAGTACGGGCCCGGGGCCCATGCCCGCCCCTGGATCCGCCACTGATACTTTCTGTGAGATTTCGGACACATTGCTGGGATATATATTCTTACAACGTTTTAATTTTCCGAAATATTTACTACAGTTAGTGCAACATTTCGACAAATTTAATTCTGTATATATTATTTCCTTCACATGGTTCAATTTTAGCTTAGTTTTTTATGGGGAGAGTTATTTTCGCCAGTTAAACTCTCTCTACCCCATCTTGTAATAAAAAACTATTTACATAGAACCCTCACCGCCAGCCCAGCACCCAAATTCGGACACAGGACGGATTTTGTGTTCAAAACGGACTTAAAAACTGTTCAAAACCAGTTCGAAAAGTTTTGAACTGGATTTGAACAAGCAACTTTGGACTAGTTTTGAATGTTTTTTAGACGTTTTTTGAAAATTTTTGAACTGGTTTTGAACGTTTTTAAACTAGTTTTGGACTCGTTCAAAACGAGTCTAAAACGAGTCCAAAACATTTCCAGCGCAAGTTTGAATGAAATTTGAACTCCTTTTGAATGAAATTTGAACTTGTTTTAAACTCAGTGGCGTACCCTGGGGGGGGGCTAGGGGGACATCCGCCCCCCCTTCGCGATTTTAGCCCCCCCCCCCTTCGCGATTTCAGCCCCCCCCCTTTTTTCACTTTTTTCCTGTGGTCTTCTTTGGTTTTATGACACCGCTGAAAAAAATTTTCCGGCACGTTCCCAATTGACTAAAATTACACTGAAATTTCAAAAATTTTCCAAAATTTTCTTTCGAGGGGATCTCGCCCCTAATTCATTACTGCTCTAATGTATATACATGACTTATATCTGCTATGGTGCATTAATAATGAGTAATGCTGACAACTATTATTGGTATTTAGTTATATATTTTGTGTGGCTTTTAATGAAAAACCGTGTGGTGGGTGGAGTGGAGGACGAACGTCTAAGGACAGCCCTTGTCACCCATGGTTTTTCTTCAATTTTTTCCTGTATACAACGTATTTTTCAGGTTTGCTAGTCCCCCCATGGGCCGATTTTTTGTGCTTTTTTTATCTAAATAGGTTAAAAGTTTGAAATATTTGACATAACAAAATCTGACTCTGAACAGACCGCTGCTACAACTATGATTTCACGACAAGTGTTGCTTAGAATTGGTTTTTCTATGCAATTATTATTTCAAAATTCTAAAAATACTCCAGCTTCTGGGGGGGGGGGCTGCCAAACCCAGACCCCTGCAACCACTCTTTTTTTACTACCAGTGTTGCTTAGAATTGCTTTTTCAATGCAAATTTTATTTCAAAATTCTAAAAAAGCTTTAGCTTCTGGGGGCTGCCGCCCCCAGACCCCTGCAACCACTCTTTTTTTACTACCAGTGTTGCTTAGAATTGCTTTTTCAATGCAAATTTTATTTCAAAATTCTAAAAAAGCTTTAGCTTCTGGGGGCTGCCGCCCCCAGACCCCTGCAGCCACTATGATTTCACAACAACTGTTGCTTAGAAATGGTTTTTCAATGCAAAATTTATTTCAAAATTCTAAAAAAGCTCCAGCTTCTGGGGGCTGCCGCCCCCAGACCCCTGCAACCACTCTTTTTTTACTACCAGTGTTGCTTAGAATTGCTTTTTCAATGCAAATTTTATTTCAAAATTCTAAAAAAGCTTTAGCTTCTGGGGGCTGCCGCCCCCAGACCCCTGCAACCACTATGATTTCACAACAACTGTTGCTTAGAAATGGTTTTTCAATGCAAAATTTATTTCAAAATTCTAAAAAAGCTCCAGCTTCTGGGGGCTGCCGCCCCCAGACCCCTGCAACCGCTATGATTGCACGACATGTTGCGTAAATAAAACTTTTTTGCAATATCAATGAAATCAGTAAAAAAATTTTAAAAAGCTGAACTTTCTGCAGACTGCCGCGGACTGCGTGTGCGTTTTCACCCTTTCCCCCCCCCCCCCCCCCCGGTCGTCGACCATCAGGTCAGCCCCCCCCCTTCGCGAAATCCTGGGTACGCTACTGTTTAAACTAGTTTTGGACGCGTTTTAGACATACGCTGACTAATTTTAAACTCGTTTTGGACTGGTTTTAAACTGGTTTTGAATTTTTTTTGAACTCGTTTTGGACGTTTTGTTTCTCAGCCTTCGCCTGCACGCAGGAATTTTGAACTCGTTTTGAACGCGTTTTAAACTAATTTTGAACGTTTTCGTATCATTTACTGGCGCACCCTGGGACCTCCCTCGGTTCTACCATATATAGTGCAATCGTTTTCTAGTTTCTGCCTTTGTCAATTTTTTAAATTTGGGTATTTTTTGTGCTGTTATATACATGTTACATAATTCCCATCAGGATCAGTCCATCATTCCTGCAGAAACGCCTTTATATACATACAAGAACTATATACCTATTATTTTCGAACACATATATACGGTTACAACTCGAGAGACACAGAAGACATAAGTCACGTGTAACAGCCTTGTATATACATATCATGAAGCTGATATATACAGTAGAAACCTAAAGTGAAAAAAGAATTGAAAAAGAGAGTGTTTCAAAGAGCCAAAGTCTTGAGAAGGTAGCACTCCAACCTGAAGATCGGAAGTTTTATTGTGAGTTGGACGACAAAATTGGTCTGTTTCTCGATTGTCTCGCTTCGTCCTACGTACTTTTACAGCAGTCACAATGAGTATGGGACTCTCAGAGAACTCAGAGCTCCGGTTTAACATCCGGTTACTTGTAGGAAGGCTAGAGGCAAAAAATTCGTAGCTGTAGCTGCGGTTGTCTGACTTGTTACAGAGGACATACATACTTTTACAGAGGACTACCTTTCCGCTATTCATGACCGCAGTGGCAGGTCCCTCCTTTATTCGTACGAGGGGGGGGCATGACCGCAATTAGACGGGGTAATTAGAAATTAGACGGTATTACTATACTCCTGTGGACATGCAGGATTTAATGAAGGATAATAACAAAAAAAAGTAAACCACAGAGTTGCAGGGTCACTGCTCCCCTCCCCCTCAACCCGATAAGTTGCTCCGCACCCCCCTCCCCCCACCCCGACTTCCTCAGCTGCACATGTGTGGTCGTGAGGATTGGTGTTTACCCACGTACTGTCCTCTAAGCATGTTGTATATATTGTATCACGGTGCTATGTGGTCTCGTTAGCGGTTAAAGTCTCGTTAAAATCCTTGCCGGGAGTCAACTTTGAATGCTTTTTAACAATATGCGTACCTATATATGTATTTAAACTTAATAGGGTTTATGCGTCAGAACGGACGAAAGGCTAAAGTGTTCTGCCGGTCAACTTGTCAGCTGTCCGTTCATCCGATTCAAACTGCACAAAACTAATAAATATATGATTTTATTAGTTAACTAATAAATATTTTGTTTTAATTTTTATCGAAAAAATTCTGATAGGTCTTCAGTTGACCAAATTCGGTCTAAAAATTGCAGAACGCCAATTTTTTTCTGGTGGTTGCCACCTACAGACCCCTGCAACTGTGTGGTTTAGCAATCTTCGCTTGTATGGCGTTATGTTACAATAATTGCCAAAAAGTGCATTGTATCCCATTACAAATAATCGAAGTTATGTACCCCCCCCCAGAAATTTTTTCTGGGTACGCCACTGTAACTGATTTGCATGCTTTTTCATGAAAATTTTATTTCTACAGTTCTATTTTATTTCTACAAGTTCTACAAAAGGTCTGGCTTCCGACGGCTGCCGCCCCCAAACCACTGGCCAACTACATTTGCAAGATTAGATCTAGGAAGGTGGGCCGACTTGCCCCTGAAAAATTTTTAGGATCTGCATGTGACAGCTATTGCGCTAATGCACACCAACATAAATCATAACAACAAACGGACCAAGACTAAAAAACATGCAAAATTTTGTAATGATCGCTCGCTGCCGTCCGTCCCCCCCCCCCCGGTCGACAAAAATCATTAAAAAATCGAAACTCCAGCATACACAAAAAACTGAACCGGATTATATATAAAATTACAAATACACACAAAAACTTACGACAAAACCGCATAATAGCATGTATACAAATAACCCAAGTGGTTAAATAAACCGTGGGTAAATAATATATACTCCGCATATTATAATCAGCACATAGAACATTCAACGAACTAGTAACAGGGAGTAGTCAAAACATCTAAAATTAGTCCAAAACGCGTTCAAAACGGTTTTGGACTAGTTTTGAACGAAATTTGAACGTTCAAAACCAGTTCAAAATCTGCGCGCTGGCTGTCAAATTTGTTCAAAACGAGTTCAAAATTTTTTGAACTGGTTTTAAACAAAATGTGCCCGTCCAAAACTAGTCCAAAATTGTCAGCGTTTTGAACTAGTTTTGGACTAGTTTTGAACAAGTGGTTTTCCTGATGTTTCCTTCCTCGAACTTACGGTCAGGTTTTATTTATGAATATTAAAGTTGTAATGTTTCAGGTGTTGCTTCAGCTTGGACGTATATATGCCGCTGTACGAAGGAATCGGTCTTGTTGGAGACAAGCATGCTGTGATATTAGATATTGGGGCCGCGTACACAAAGTAATTATTATTTGAACGTATTTTAACAATTTATGTAACATTTGTTTGTTATTTACGTGAAGCGGCTGCAATCAAATAACTTAATTTCGCCTTAAAACATTAAAATTAGGGATGTCGCGGATATCCGCATCCGCATCCGCGGATGATCCGCAACTTTTTGACATCCGCATCCGCAAAAATTTAATGCGGATGTGCGGATGTTGCAGATTCGGCGAAAATTACTAAAAATGTAGAAAATCAGCCGGAAATTTTAATTTTTGTGCATATTTTTGCTCTTAAAACGGTGGATTGATACATTATTCTAGGCTTTTTCACCTCATTGTTGGTTGCAGATCGCTCTTTTCTAAAGTAGGCTTCACGAATGTTTGATATTGCGGGCATATTCGAGCTAAGTTTTGCATGTTTGAGAGAGACTAGTCTACAAACTTGTAAAAAATTGTCAAAACAATATTATCTGTTTTTAACTTGCATGCTTTCGTAGATTAGAAAGAATAGACAGAGTAACGTATTGTGATTATACACCAACCAAAACCAAAAGCATCAAGTTGCCAGAGGGTCACGCCGATAGACTTTGAGGTTTGAGTTGGCATAAAGTTAACCAATAGCGTTTTAAGCAAACTGTTGATGGCGGCGCATGGCTTAGAAAATATGTATAATGAATGCACAACTTCGATACAAACTGTTTTTCTAAGTCTCATTCCTTAGTACTTGCATTCTTGCATTAGTACTTGCTATTTTTAGTATATATATTATGTATTTGTTGGTGAAAATTTTTTCAAAAATTCGGCTCATAACTTGTTTAGAACGTATTCTAAAAAGATCCGCATCCGCATCCGCGCGGATGTCAGAAGTCAAAAAAGTGACATCCGCGACATCCCTAGTTAAAATGCTTCAAAAATTGTAATTGGGCTTCAAATAGATGCCACAACCCACACGTTATGGCTAATTTTAGCGCCCTAGCCACTCCGTAGAGGGCACAGATGTACATGGGGGGTCTGAGGGGGGGGGCAAGCCCCCCCCCAGATTTGAAACTCCGCGACAAGCCCCTCCTTAGATTTGACCCACCCGGACAAGCCCCCCTCCTTGATGCTGAAAGAAAGGTGCCCGTACACTCAGAAATTGCCCCAAATTGCCGTAAAATGTTTCAAAAATGAGCAAAAAGCGAAAAATTTGCTAAAAAGAGCCAATTTTTGCCAAAAAATTGTATTTTTAGCAAAAATTCGAAATTTTTGCGTTTTTGCCCGCTCAAGCCCTCGAAACTTCGGGACGAGCCCCCCTAAAATTTCAAAAATTCCGGGACAAGCCCCCCCCAGACCGAGACCCTGTGTACATGGTAGAGGGCACCGTCAGTGGATATGACAGGTCGTGACTGACATTTTTTTATTTATTGTTTTTACGACGCTTAAACAATAGAAACGCTACAAAATGAAATGCTAGAAATGCTACAAAGCTTACAAAAAATAGCACAAGACAAAACGACTTTTAGCTCCAAAGAGACCTCCAAATGACCAAGTCCGATTATTCAGCAATTAAGGGGGGGGGGCTACCTGAAAAAGTGAAAATTTTAGGTTCTCCGATTCGCTTCAAATTTGCACACAATGTAGCCCCAGGGAAGGCGCATCGCAGATGTAACAAACTGGAACCAGTGCTATTGCCAATTTTTCACAAGGGGCTCCCAAAAATTCAATTTTACGTGTAAATCATAGGCGCAAAAAAAGTTTTTTGTGGTTGCAAAGCGCCCCTTTACTTGAAATTTTTGTTAACACTGACGAAGCTGATTTTTACATGATTCGATAGCCTAACGTCATATCTCAATCTCTATGATCCATTTTTTTTTAATTTTTGCCCATGGCCAGAGCAATGACGTCAAATGTAAAATCACTCAAATTTGGCAGGTCCAAAAAACGGCCATTTTTTCACATTTCGCCCTCGATTTTAGATTTGAAAATACATATCAAAAATCCGGATCATACTATTTTGCGCATACATGTGGGCTACTAATATGCCAAATTTCAGCCTGATTGGCTTAATGTGGTTTGTGCTAGAACTGTCCAAATAAGGGCTACTTTTCGGCTTTTTGGCGTACTTTTGCCTATGTAAATACACTGACAAACGCACCGAACCAAAAGTGTACCTTCAAGCTTAATTGTTCTTATCTGAGGTAGAGGTGCCTTGGGGGAGTAACATATGTGAAAATAAGCAAAATTGGAGAACTTTGATTTTTGACCTGGGTAGCCCCCCCCCTTAAGTGAGTTAACAAATTCTATCAAGTATATAAGTCAAGTGTCAATATTCGCATTTATGTGCACAAGAAACGTCTTTTTATACTATCGTGAGTCATTTGGAGTTGTTACTAGGTTTTTCGACGTCACCAGACGTTTTTTCCCCGTCTAATTTTGGACTTTCACGTGCACCCCCTCCCTGCGAAAGAAATATGAAATATGCGGTCATGAATAAAGCATGCATAGTCGAGCTAGTCCTCTGTAAAGTCCTATTCACACGAGAGCGCATGAGCGGGCGCATGAGAGGGCGCATGAGCGGGCGCATTCTATTTTCACACTGCCTACTGCATTATTTCACACAATGCAGTATGCAAGTGTGCGTGTGCGCCCGCTCATGCGCCATGGCGTACGCCATGGTGCAAAATGCGCCCTCGTGTGAATAGGCCTTAAAAGTGTTCTTACATTTTGTGTTCACATCTGTTAGTGCTGAGAAATAAGACTACAAAGTTCACCTGCCTTGGAGCCATGTCGGGTCAAAAATGGGGGTCCAATTTTTTCCTCATAAAAAGCCAACGAGGCTCCTTTTGGATACCGCTTATATATACGTTTGCCTATAATATAAGGACTGTATATACTATACCCTGGCAAAGTTTTGGACCTGTGCCACGTACCTAAGTTGCGGAACCGGGGAGGGTTTTCCCCAAAAAATGGTTTCGGGAAACAGTTGGGAACATGATACAGTCACAGTGGCGTTGCCAGGAAAAAATTCGGGGAGGATAATTTTTCGATTGTGTAAATGTATGCGCTCTATTGCAGTATAGTGAGAGGGGGTAAAAAAATACGATCGGAAACATGGGGTAAAAAAATACATGCCCCTCCAAGAAAAACCCCAACAGGTACATGCCTGTTGAATACATACAAAGGAAGCACTACTACTGCTACATTACATAAACATATTACCTAGTAATAATCTGTGTTTAGCTTACAAAATGAAGCTGACAAAATCATGCACCCAAAACATGGCTCATTTTACAAGGGTCAACATAATTTTGACAAGCTTCTGTTGTCACGGAGTCTAGTTGTTTTCCGGCACCAACTGCGCATATGGCATAGTCAGCTACCTTTCTTTCAAACTGTGAATGGCCGTTCTCTATTGGTACTGGTTGGCGCGTACGGGAGCCATATTTTTTTACCCCTATTTTTTGTCAATTTGTGGGGGAAAAATATGGGTACTTTTTGCTTTTATGTCGTGTTTTCAATTAAAACCAAAACAACTTCCTTTGCGGAAAAAAGTAAGCACAGGAAGGTGCTACGGCTGCCAAGTGTACTACAACCAACGACTGCTAACGGAGCGGTTCCAGCTACACAAGGGTGTTCAAATGATGAGCCCAGCTACATAAATACACATGCAGACGCACAGATGACAGATGCCTAAGTTGCGAAGGTGATGATGATATTGGTTATTCACTCTTTAAAATACATAATCTGGGAACAATTTCTGGTACAACACGATTTGAATATTGACATCAATAAAGGAAATTTTAACTAATTTAAGACTATATTTAAGTATGCCAAAACTATCAAGCAGGGCGTCGCCACAGATTTCGGCGTCCGCGGTGCAATCCTTACGTCAAATGATTCAGGTTACCGCAAAGAAAGAATACGCAGACGGGAAAAATTTGAAAAAAATTCAAAAAAGAGTGTAGTGTAAAAAGTAGTCGTGGTGTTATTGGTGCTCCAATTTCAGTGGTCTTTCCTTTTATGTGCGAGTTTAATTAAAAAATTGAGTAAGTCTGAGTTAAGTTTCATAACTGTAGAAGCATTTTGGCCTGCGTTTCTTGGATGGGTCAGAATCGACCCGTATTTTTTCCCCGCGACCGTATTTTTCCCCCCAAAATGGGGGAAAAATACGTTTATTTTTCGATTTATATAAAATTATTAATGCAGAGAAAAAAGTTTAATATGTGGTTTTGTAGAACAACTCCGCGAGGTATTGTTGGAAAAAAGTTTGCCCGAGAAACTTAATCCAGGAAAGCAAAAAACCTTGTACTCATATTTTGTATTTTTTTACCCCATCTGACTATATATCGTTTGAGAACTTACCAGCGTATAGTGCAGTCCCTCTAGGCCATTTTTTGCCACTGAATTCACTAAGGAAATTTTGGCCGAAAATTTTGCTCACGTCGGGAACCTCCCCCTTCTTTTTTCCCTAGCGGGACCCCCGCTCTCCCGCCGTATTTTGATGGGGTCTCACCCTCGTTCCCCCCTAACTATATACATGTATGGCCGTCATGACCAGTCACACCCGCTTACGGTATCCACCAAGAAGATTCTAGGGCTAAAAGTATATATAAGTGCAGATTTTGCATGCACTTTGAAACCATATAGACAATCTTGAAGTCGTTTCAATTCGATTAAAAAGTGTTTTGTTTTCAACTGATTCATTCTGTTTTCAAATCAAAAAAGTTGAGTATTTATCACGGGCTGCGAGTTTTTTTCAAACGAAATTTTCAAACGAGTAAGAAACCGGCTTTAGTGTTGCATTACATATAGATGTGTCTCTGATATTACTTGTTTACTTTGTAGATGCGGTTTTGCTGGTGAAGTTGCTCCACGGTTTATCATTCCGTCTGAGATTCACGACTGGAAGACTGATAAGGTAATAGTTTTATCCAGTGATCATTTAAATTTGATTTCTTGATCTGTTTTTTCAAACTTCGCTATGCTTTTTCGAGTGAGGTTCGAAAGAATTTTTACAATTTGGTGGCAGGTGATATTTGAAGGATCCTAAGCCCCAACTTTCCCACACGAACCAATGAAATTTATCTCCATATGCCCGTGCCGGAAATCAGTATGCTTGTATATTTGTATTTGGACTTGGTGTTGGACAAGTGTTGGACCTAAACTTGAACGTCGTATTTTCAGGTGACTAAGGTTGTGGACTACAGCAGAAGCTGTGAGGATCAGTTTGAAATTTTCTCGAAGTTTCTCCACAAGCTTTACTACAAGTAAGTGCATTTTACTACGATACTATGATAATAGATAAAGAGTTTTGGTAGCCTCATAAAGTTTCTAAAGGCTTTATGTGCGTTCATATTTATTAATTTATTATCGGCTGTCTTCAACAAAGCAGTGTTGAGCTTACGCATACACGACATTTATTGACTCATTACTACAGTGTAAGAAATCTGCAGAGCTAATAGAGAAAGAGGCAAAATTGGTCTCTCAGAGGGTGAGCTTAATTACATTACATAACAGTGGTTGCATTTCTAGCTTTATATCGCATTGTGCGAACAAAGAAAAGTAAGTAGAATTCTCTGCGAAATGAACATGCTGCCTTGTCGGTGTTTGTATACCCTGTAATTTTTTTCGTCTGCTCCAGTATTAAGTCAGTGGTAGGTTTAATTTATTTGCAGACTACTGTTAGTGAATCCCAAAGATAGAAGAGTGGTCTTGATTGAAAGCGTTCTTTCTCCCACTGATTATCGCAACACACTGGCAAAAGTATTATTTCAACAATATGAGGTACATAATATGTATATTCTTCATGCTGACGCGTATGCCGATTGTAAACGTGTTGATAAACATGTTTGGGTATCTTAAAGTGGGTGATAGAGAAGAAAAAGAAGATGTCTAACTGTCTAAGACAAGCTTAATCTGTGGGCAAATAAGGCAAGCCGAAAAATGTGCAATCGTCACAGCTATCATACGACAATTACAAAGGATCCTCCGATAACCCATTTTAAGAATTCCACATATTGTATTGTTATACAATATTGTTATTGTAAGTTATATTCATATATGTAGTTGGGGGGAGACAGACCCCCCAAAATTCGGTCCCGGGGGAGGGAGGGGGGATCCCGCCAGGTAAAAAAGAGGGGGGAGTGTCCCGGCGGGAGTAAAATTTTGGCCAAGATTTGAAAAATCAGCATTTTTCGTAAAATTTAAGCGATTTTTACCGAAATTTTCGCCGAAAATTGTCAAAATCAGTGTTTTTTGGTCAAAAAAGGTGAAAATTGCGTCATTTTGGGGCGGGAGGGGGTTCAAAGTTGAGTTAACGCAGGGAGGGAGGGTCCCACCAAGGGGGGGAGGGTACCCAAAATTTCGGTGCTGTTACGTATATGGTTATATTTCACTCAGATTTGTACTTGCTAATGACATACCCTTGGCTGTCATTAGCCACTGATGAAGAATTGTCAATAATAGCTATTGTTTTAGGTCCCATCGCTGATTTTTGCGCCTACCCACCTGGTCGCTTGTTTTCCACTGGGTTCACAAAATGCTCTTGTGTTAGACGTTGGCTATAATGAAGCTTTATCCATGC
The DNA here is from genome assembly GCA_030248245.1 of Trissonchulus sp. WLG1_4. Taxonomy (NCBI): domain Eukaryota; kingdom Metazoa; phylum Nematoda; class Enoplea; order Enoplida; family Ironidae; genus Trissonchulus; species Trissonchulus sp. WLG1_4. The sequence goes on from JASANF010000070.1 coordinate 20,475, forward strand.
CTGTATGTTTCATATGAATAGGATTTTTTTAGTCATGTACAGGCACTACGAGATTGTTTGCAGTTTATTACATTTTTGTGCTTCGCCCAAAACAGTATTAGTCACTGTCGTTTTTATGCTATTGTATTTTCAGTTTATGGCCATCTTGTGACAGTAATAGGTATTAAGCTTTTATCATCACTAAAACTAATTAAGTTGGTATACCTTTTCAGTCTTTCTTAAAATGTATAGTGAAAAGTTAAAAAATTGTTCTTCTGTCTACTGTTTTGACCCAGTAACTACTATTGATAGTTTTGACATTTCCGTTTTTTTATAGTGTACGTTTTTTAACGTTATGTTGTTTATTTATTTTAGGTGTTTGAGGGTGTTCCAATGTTGAATGCTTGCGAGGCCGCTCCCATAGGTGCGCGCGCAGTGCACAAGTAAGATGTTTACCCATTGATGACGAAGTACTTTCTAAACTTCAAGTATTATTAGTAAAATATTTAGTATAGTGGACCGGGGTAAAAAAACTAATTTCGACCTAAGTTTCTAGGCAGCTATCCATGACACCGTTGATTCCCAAAAAGTAGTCTAGTTATGTGGGAGCCGGGCTATAGACTGTATACAACATAAGAAAATTTGGCCAGCAACCACCGTTTATCGGCCAGCTTGAAAAATAAGCTTCGTTTTTTATACTGTTATTTAGCTAGGTAAATAGTTAAATGCTAAATTATTTAGCTAGCGGATTTTTACTAGTTAATAGTTAATAGCTAATAGTTAAATTGTTCTAGTTAAATTAATAGTTAAGTTAAAATCCCTCAGGAATAAAACTAGCATTTTAACTAGGTAATTTAACTAGATTTTAACTAGCTAGCCAAATATCCTGAGAATCCTATCTGCAGAAAATTTGTATATTTGTGTCGTGTATTTGCCAGTGTTGTAAATGAGAAATAGGGATTATGAGACTCGGGGGCTGTCGTGTAGTGGTTAGCATTCTTGTCGTCGACGCAAGCGGCCCGGGTTCGATTCCCGGCGCCTCCATTTTTTTCTTCGTTCTAAATTTGTGACTCCTCTTTCTATTCAACATTCTGACGACCGTGACAGGACGGAAAGGATAGGGCCGTGTCTTCAAGACAGCCTCATCTAACCCTGGGTTGAGGTTGGCACTTCGACCCTTACGATACTCGTGCGGTGTGCTGTATGACTGTGTGCATAGTTTCTTTCTGACTGGTACCTTGGTTATGGGTAATCCAAAAAAACACTCGGATACGGTTAGCGGTAACTGGAGAAAACACTCGGTTCTGTTAAGCCTTAAGGGTGAGCCGGTTAAAACCCTCGGTATGGATTGTGGTTCGTTCTGGGTCGATCGAGAAACCCTGTGATTGCGGGTAAGCCAGAAAACCCTGAGAGTGTTGCGTGATTGAATTAGGCTTGGAGGCCTACGAGTGAATGTGCTCCGACCTTGAGGCATCCGGTTCGCCCCGAGATTGAGAATATAATGGTGAACAAAACATAATCAGTCGATTAAGGGTCTAGCTAGGACGCATCATTTTTTAGTTATAAGCGCTCAAAGTTGAAAGTTTTGCGGTTAGAAGTTAGAGTTTTGCGAAAGGTTAAAATTTTGCGCCATCGCTCAGACATGTTAATATAATGTTAATAATATGTTCCTCACCCTAAAGTATTAACACCGCAACCGTGCGCCTGTCATAGCTGACTGCTAGAAATAAACTACAATATCCGCCGTATCTGATGCACAAAAAGTTGACTGTTGGAGTTGCGAATCGCAACTTGCGATCAAATATCATATTGAGACCATAAAGAAAATATTAGGGATGTCGCGGATATCCGCATCCGCGGATGATCCGCAACTTTTTGACATCCGCATCCGCAAAAATTTCATGCGGATGTGCGGATGTTGCATATTTCGCAGATGCCACTAAAACTGTGGAAAATCAGACGGCAATTCGATGTATATAGATACATACATTTTGATGTAGATAGCAATTTTTGGTCATAAAACAGTGGATTGAAACTTCATTCTAGGCTTTTTCGCCTCATTGTTGGTTGAAAAATCGCTCTTTTCTAACGTAGGTTTCACTTTCTTTCCAGAATATTAGATATTGCGGACATATTCTAACTAAGTTTTGCATTTTTGAGAGAGACTAGTCTAAGAGACGTTCTAAGTTGTATATAAAGCAATAATTGTCAAACAATATTATCAGGTTTTAACTTCGCAGACTTTCGTAGATTTGCAGAAATAGACAGAGCACGTATAGTGATTATATACACCAACGAAAAGCAGTGGCATCAAGTTGCCAAAGGGTCAGACCAACAGCATTTTAGTTGGCACAAAGTTAACCAATAGCGTTTCAAACAAACTGTTGATGGCGGCGCATGGCTTGGAAGATATCATGAATGCACAACTTTGATACATTCTTTGTTTTATCCAAGCCTCGTTCATACTTGCTATTTTTGTTCCTTCTAGAGAAGGAACTATTGTTTTGAAATTAACTGCTCATAGCGTTTAACGCTACTGAGCAGGCTGCATAGCCAGTATGATTTACGTGTATTTTCAGCTTGGGAGCTGCCTGCTGATTTTTGTCTGCGTATATGCAGAAAAATCAATAATCGATGTACACTGCTGTAACAATGTACTTTTTCAAAATCGGCACCGGGATGTTTCACCAGCAGTATATAAGAGCCATTAGAAAACAGTGTTTATCGCTTCTTGTTCTTAGAGCTGATTTGCTCAGTTCAGATCAAAGTGTCACTTTTGAGCCAAATGGCTCGTGCAGCGGGATGCTTAACATCCTGCAGCACTTTTTTGTACGTACTACGTATTTAGATTAAGTTAAAATATTAAGCTAGTTATAAAGTACGAAGTAGGTATAGCAGCTTACGGTAAGTATGAAATAGAGAACTAGTTCATTTAAACCTGAAAGGTAGACACCGGGGAAGGAACCTTGCCCCTTTTGGGGCCTACTTGTTAGTATAATATGTATTTTTTGGTGAAAATTTTTTGAAAAATTCGGCTGATAACCTATTTACAACCTATTCTACAAAGATCCGCATCCGCATCTGCAATTCGAAGATCAGTTGACTAGAATAAGCTAGCCAAGTTTTATAGCCCCAGATTGGGCATCCATCAGGTGGGGTGCCTGAGGTTCACAGTGCGGGTTAATGAACTATGTATAGGAATTAAATTATTTCCGACATCTACTAACTGAATAGAACATCTAATAACTGACTGAAATTGCTGAACCCTGAAACTAAACAGGCAAAGTATTGTTGTCAGTTGTGACTACTCGCTTTACTCTTGATGCTATCGAGTGTTTCTTTTTACGCGGCGGCCTCAGCTGCCGCGTATATACTATATTGCAATCGTCTTCTATGATTGCATACAGTTCTAATGTAACTGCGCTGCCAGGTCAAAAATACACTATTTGAGTGAGCGTGTGTGTTAGATCGTGCATGATACGTACATATGTATTTCGCAATGGGCGATTCTGCAACACCGTTCTTGTGAGCGTAGCGTGTGTCGTGATTTGATGTGTATCGGATCATCTGTGTAGCTAGCGACAGTAAAGTGCAAGAGTGTTCTTACTAACTCTGTTGTAGAAATGTTTAGAGAAATGTAGAAATGTAGAAAGAAAAGACCGGTCGTCAATGCACGCAATTTTCATCGTGAATACATACAATTGTGGAGCCCAAGTTGGCCCGAAAATTTCGCGTATGATGAAATTAAGTTCAACCGAGCACTAAAATACTGCGACATATAAACCTTTTCTGATGATTTTTTAACCATTTGTGGTTAAAGATTATGGATGAACTGAGTGCCGTCGTTTAATTGAAAATTTTAGCTTTAATAAATTTTGTTGCCGCGTTTTATATTCGAAGAATATCCTCAGCACTGCAAGTAAGTCGCAACAAACTCTATCCAAACTTAATTTAACTCTACTTGCAATACGTGCTTGTTTGTCTCTCAGAATTTTTTGGTCAGTCTTTCGTCAAGCTAATATTTTCTACTGACTTTGGAAACATTCTGTTTGCAAAATATGTGCTCTCAGTTCTCAATTGTTAAGAAGTTCGTTTACACTGAAATAACATATCCTAGTTAAATATCTAGTTATATTAATTTTTCTGGTAGTTAATAGTTATATTAAATGAAAGTAAATAGTTTTATGTTAAAATAAATTTGCCGCTAGTTAAAAGCTAATAGTTTTATTAAAAAAATTTGCCGATAGTTAATAGTTTATAGTTAAGTTAAAATAAAATAGGCTAGCTAAATAACAGTAGTTTTTTACCCCGGATGGGGTAAAAAACGAAGACCGGGGTAAAAAAAACGAACAACCGCTTTCATCGAGAAATTTGCTTGTGAAGACTGTAAACACAATTGCATCATGTTTTACAAACATTTCTTGACTTGACCGAGTGAACACTTATAATAGTATACTTATTTGAAAACCTCATTTTTCTAAATAGGTAATTCTGGTGTTTCTTCGTTATTGTAAAGTATAGAAAACTTCTTTTGCTAGTTTCTGTGCATTTTTTAGGAATCTGGAAGAGTTGCTTCGCGATTGTGTCGTCTCGGCTCCCGTTGGTCAAATGCCTGTTTCTGAGTGTCCTGGTAAGGAATGTCTAATTTCAAAAAAAACCATACCATATAATATCCTTCTATGGTTTATTGTTTAATTGTGGTTTATTGTATTACTATACTAATTTAGTCTTTTGCATACAACTTATTGTATTATCAAAGTATTATCTATTTACTGTTCGAATTTCGACAGTTAAAGACTGCTGTTTGTTTTGACGGTTGAGTTTTTGTTTCAGAAATATTGACCGATAAAGTGCTGGAGGATATAAAAGGCAAGTGGGAAAGTCTAGGTATTTTGCTAATGAAAGCTCCGTTGATATGCAGTTTAATGTCATTTTCGTATAAGAAGTAAGAACATACGTAATGTAGCAGCCACAAAACCTTGGACAAAAAATAGCTGTCAGTATTGCTGATTGTCTGTTACAAATCGAAGTGTGAATGAGCAGGGGATGGTTTTGGTCTTCTGTAGAGCAGACATTTTTTCCTGCGCCACAGCGCAGCAGGCTTCTTTAGAATGAGGTGAGCGGAAAATAACGTGCAACTAAGTGAGAATTCTGTGTGCGTCTCTGTGCATTTTTATCAGCGTAATTGTGCGGTTGCAGGTGAGCGTCAGTGTGCGTTCCAAATGTGTCTGTTCTACAGCTCTGTTCATTGTTTGTCTATGTGTCATTGTAACTACCTACGTACGTAACGCACGGCTAAAGTACACACAAAATCTGAAGCTCATTTGCATAATATACATGAGTATGTTTAAACACAATGAAATATTAGTTGCAAAAATTGTTTATCACCAATTTAATATTCATAACAGTCGATATATTTTCCTTTGACTGATTACATAGTAAACTTGCAGTAAAGTCTCACACAAGTCTCACTTTAAAAGTTCATCTCACATTATTCACATAGTCTCAATTATCCACTGTTCACAGTTCACTTAAGGCGGTAGTAACGATTTCGACGATTTCTTACATTAGAAATTAGAGAAATCTTTTTTTTTGAAGCGAATAGTAAACTAGTCTAAAAGTAACCATAATTTTATGAAACTAGATCAAAATATACACAAATAATATTTTATTCAGTTCAAAATGTACAAGATAAGACTAGCTACCACGCTGGCTTACTGTTTAGTAAGCCAATTTAGTAGCTAGCCTCAAACTAAGAATTTTGACAAATAAAAAAAACCAACATCACAATTTTAGTCTAGTTTACAAAAATTATTGCGGTTTTGCTGTGAGTTTCAAAATTGCGACAAAAACGTGCTTCAAAGTTATATCGTCGAAATCGTTACTACCACCTTAAGGCGTAATTAAGAATAAAGATAAAATGAAATTTATCTTTGGCACGATGTCACAAACAAGACCAGTACCACTACAAGAGCCAACACAAATATGTATGCTCATAGAGAGACTCAGAGTGCATTTTTGCGGCAAGTGCGGCGTTACTTGCAGCCTTTAGAAATGGCAATATCAATGCACCCAATGAAATTGACTTCAGTATTCCAGTCATCAAGCATACGAAAAGCTGCTACATAGTCAACGTAGGGGTAGGGACCGACATTTAAGGCATAAATGAGCTTCCAAAAGTTGCCCAAATGCATCATTAGTTAACACATTTTATATCAATGAGCAGTTGTCAGAGATTTATGGATGACCGGTTGACGCAAACATATGTATGAATTAGAATGGTCATCAATGAAACGGGATTGCAGTAACCCATGTCAGAGAGCAATTATGTTATTGCAAATATTGCTGTGTGCAGTTTTGCAGTTTTTTGATGTGGTTCGAAATCACTGATTTTGATTCTCACTAGCATGGCTATACTGCGACTTTTAATAAACTAAACATGCAGTTTAATGCATGAAAAAAAGCTGCAACTATCAGTTGATGACGATATTACTTCGTGCAAATGACTATCTGCTGCGCAGCAGGTTTTGGTTCACAGAGTGAAAATATAGGTTTGATATTCTCAAGCTTTTTTTGCATTAGGCTTTGCTTGTTAAAGACATTGATAAGCCAGGTTCGTGCTTAAACTGTGCTGGAAATTTTGGTCACCTTCTGCGAGGAATTCACAGCATCGTTGCATGTAGTTTTTTTTACGTACGAACCGGTTACACCAGTCATGGTCAAGCAAAAAATTGCTGGGTTTGAACAGTGGTGCAACACTGGGAAAAATTTGTGTTTTAAAAATCTTTTGTATTGTCTATCAGTGGTAGCTAAATATGCATGTCAGTATATCACTGTTAACTTCATCAACGCGAGTTGTTATTGGTATAAGCTGTCTGTTACTTTAGTCCGAACGTGCTTTGTAACTCATATGGATCGTGGTCGTTTGATACAAGCCGCAAAAGACAACAAAGACGTAGCGGTAGGTTAAAAAAGATATTTTTTCAGTTATCAATTTCCGCATGATATGATTTCCGCACTAGCTATATTTATCTATGAACAGTGGTCCAACACTGGCAGGCAAAAATTTGTTTTTAGAAAAGGGCTTCTCTTCGCTTTGCTTTGTTTTCTTGATAGTGCGTCAAAAATGACACCCTTGCCTAAATAACCGTGTGACGTTTTGAATACAGTGCGTCGTTTCGCACTTTTTGGCGCAATATAGAATGCAAAGTTTGGATATTATAGTCTCTGCATATAATTATATTTCAGTTACCCACGCCACCACCCGATGTTGAATACCCGTTAGAGGGCGATAAAATGGTGAAAATTAGTGGACACATACGGTTTGTTGTCTTTGTCGTGTTATATGTACTCTTGGTGTTATCATGTGACTTTTCGAAAACAGAACAACATTTTTTCGAGTGTGGGTTTCTTACTCTGGCCGTTGTCGGTAATGGCTATTCATCGAAATGAGCTAATAATAAAGTTTTTGTGAGTTGAGTCAAATTAGATATTGTGCAGAGTAATTTTGACAAAACCGTACAAAAATGCTGGTGAAGTTCGATTCGCAAGAAACACAAAATAGAATCTATTCAATCATACTGCAGTGTTAAATAGCAATTGACCAGTCGGGTGAACCTTCGTTATTCATTTTTTTGATCTGTAAGATTTATTTTCAGGGAAGCTGCGATGGAAGTGATTTTTGAGCCGGACATTGATGGCAGATCTATAACTACGCTTATCCTTGATTCACTACTGAGGGTATGGACTATTTCTGTCGAGAGGTTGACCGCTGTAAAAGATATGCTTTTCTTAATAACATTGTTGGGTTGTGAACATATTTTTAAAAAATAGTGGTTTTTAATAGCAGATGAACTTTTACTTTTGAGATTTTGGCATGACGACTTTAGCGCTGCTTGACAATCCATAATTATTTTAGGTTCCGATAGATCTACGCCGCCCCCTTCTAGAGCGCATCCTGGTGGTGGGCGGATCGTCCATGATGCCCGGTTTCATGGCTCGATTGAAAGCCGAACTGCTGGCGTTGGCCGAACTGGACAAATACAAACGACTGCCTGTCAGCTGTGCCAAGTTCTACAAAGCCCCGAGTAAAGAAAACTACACGGCCTGGCTTGGAGGTACGCACATACGCTTGTTATGGGGCGGAACTTGCTACACTGATGTAGGCGACATGATACAGCCGAATCAACATTCAGCAGTATTCAAACTGCTTCTGCTCCGCCCTTTTTTTCGAGTCAGCCTATTGCGGTTTGAACTGGCAAGAAACGAGAGTTGGTATGGCTTTGGGGATACAGCGCTGTCTAGTGAATTAGGGAACATTATCATCCGATGATAATTCAAAAAATGTAATTGGTGCGCCGGGCGGTTTAATCGTTTTTTGAGAGATCTGAAAGCATTCTCTTCTTTTTTGTGCAGATAAGTAGTGTGTGCAGCACTGCAGCTGTATTAAATTTTTACCAGTTTTAAATTTTTTGGTTGGCATTTTTTAGAAGTTTTTGCAAATTAATCAGGTTTGGCGCGATAGCGCCAAACCTATAATA
>JASANF010000071.1:0-60737 GCA_030248245.1 Trissonchulus sp. WLG1_4
TTTCACAAAATACTGCACGCTGATTGGCTAGATTTTACACTGCGCAAGACACACTTGCGCTTGCTGGGTTCCTTTATTAGCTGCACATTGCTTTTGGTTCTGGAACGCCTATGTACAATTTGCCCACCCATTGGAGTCTTCCTCTTCTTTTCTGAAAATTTTGAAATGAATACAGATCGAGTTTCAGTCCTGGAAACACACTTTAGTATGGCTTGACTCGTCTTGTGCCCAACATCCCAGTCTCTGTATTTAACCCTTGGAGGCTCAAGCCTATGAGTTAACAAGTCATATTTGAAATGAAATCAATCACGACAAGTTAGATGTCTTCAAACTATGTGTGTGTGTGTGTGTGTGTGTGTGTGTGTTTGTGTGTGTGTGTGTGTGCGGGTGGGTGGGTCAGTGTCTGTATTGTCTAAGGCTTCACAAATGGTCGTTTGAATTTTTTATCGCTATGAAATTGTGTGTGTGTGTGTGTGTGTGTGTGCTTGCAGTTAGGATCCCGAAATTTAATGAGATTCTTAGACTTTTATGCCGTTTAACGTGTGTAATAAAATTATATATAATGTATGCTCCTTTTCTTGGTCAGTCTGACTAGAGCCATTGCGATAAGTGGCTGTTTATTCAACGGCTGCGCTTCAGACAAATTCAAAAGTTTGGAGGGGACCTTGGCAAATTTTCTTGGTAAATAAAAAAGAAATTACTCCCCCTACACAGAATCTTTTACAGCTTTCGTTCTGGAAACACATTATGACTAAAACTCAAAAATTTAGTAAAAATTTCAGTCTTTCCGAATTTTTCCTACAGTGCAGTCGGCAGTTTAGTAGGCCATCCATTATACTAGGAAAATTCCTAATTGAGTGTGTATATGTGTGTTGTATCTGTATGTGTGAATAGTAAGTATTTAACTCACATTAAATGCACATACCTTGACAGCTGCTTGACCAAATTTAATTTTTGGCACAAAAATTTTGAGAAAAAAATATGGTTTTTAGAAATTAGAAACTCACACCCGCTTTTTAATTTAAAAATTAAATTTAATAATTATTTTTGTAACAGTTGGATCCTGGCTTTCGAACTGCAAAAATATAAAAATTATCAAATAATCAGTGGCGCAGCCCGAAAGGTAGGTGTTCACAAGGACTAAAAAATATAAACAAATCTTATAACTCAAACAATATATGTGTACCGTACTCTCCGACAGGGTCACACTGAAGATTAGTAGGGAAAAATTTATTTTATGGAGTCTCCGTTTCGACGGTTGTTAATACCTTAATCAACAGAGATAACAACAAACCAAAGTCTGCCCAATGAAACACAAACAGGGTTTTTTTGTGCAAAACCCTGTGCAAATGCACACTTTTTAAAATTTTGCACACAAAAATTAAAATTTTCACAATAATGCACAGCATGATGGGCCTAGGATATGCTAAAAATGCACTGTTTTTCATGCAAAATCGAAAAAGATTCTGGGGGCTGCCGCCCAGAGTCCGACTCTATTGCTGTCTTTTTCTTTTTTAAATGTTCTTTTAAAAATTTTCTGATACGTCTCCAATTGACCAAATTTGGCATAAAAATCAAAAATTTTTCCAAATTTTTTTTTCTGGGGGCTGCTGCCCCCAGACCCCTGCGACTTTGTGGCTTACTAAGCCTTGTTATTACATATCTTTCATCAAAGCCTACGCATGTATAGATGAGTACATTATGCTGCATTTACATGTTCACACCAGTATATTATGTTACATTTATATACTTGCGTTATATACACACTGTATGATGTGACGTTACTTACTATCTTTTGTTTTAATTTTTCTGTCGGAAGAAATTTCTGATACGTCTCCAGTGGACCAAATTGGGTCTAAAAATTGGAAAAATCGCCAATTTTTTTCTGAGGGCTACTGCCCCTAGACCGCTGCAACTTATTGGTTTAGTAATCTTGCGCTTGTAAGGCGTTTTATGAGTGTTCAATATGCTAATAAGTGCCTTTTTTGACCCATTACAAAAAATTGAAAAGTCATTCCCACCCCCGAAATTTTTTTCTGAGTAGGCCACTGATACGTACGTACCTCTAGAGGTATAAAAACGCGTATATTTGCTTCTATATAAGCGAGGAAAACGCATTTACAGTTTGCACAGAAAAATAAAATTTTGCACACTAAAATTAAAATTTTGCACAATTATGCACACAAAATTTTTTGAAAAAAACCCTGATATATATATATATATATATATATATATATATATATATATATATATATATATATATATATATATATATATATATATATACAAGGGCGTACCCAGGGGGGGAATGGGGGGAATTCCCCCCCACGAAATTTTTTCCCAGTGATTTTTTACACAAGGGTCCCCCCTTTGTTTTTATGGTCCGGCCGGAAAAATTTTCTGATACAATGGACTAAATTTGGCCGATAAATCAAAAATTTTCCCAATTTTTTTTCTGGGGGCTGCCGCCCCCAGACCCCTGCGACTATGTGGCTTACTATCCCTCGTTATTGTCTTTCATCAAAGCTTATGCATGTATAAGCTTATGCATGTATACACAACTACATTATGCTGCATGTGCATGTCTACACGAGTATATTTTGCTACATTTACTTGTGGAATACACCGTCTGATTTGACACTCCCATCTTTTGTTTTAAATTTTGTCGGAAAAATTTCTGTCATTTTGTCAGTTAAGGGGGTAGTGTTGCGAAAGCAGTTTTGCTCATAGGTTGCAAAAAGAGATTTTTTTGCTTTGAACTTGTACGTTCACTGAGAAACTAGTTCAATGCTATACTGTGTTAAATAAGTACTGCCAGACAGTAGACTACCAATATCTGCCAATATCTTGAACCAATCACCGATTGTAAGCCAGACATCACACAATAAGGACATGAAAATTCAAAAAATTCAGCCAGATATCAGATTGGCCAGCTTGTTAAGCACACGTGACGTGTCGACGCACAGTTTTTTGCCACAAATAAGAAAAAAGAAAAATGAAGGTTCGTTTTTCTTTTGATTTTAAAATAAGCGGCTAAATTTTTCACAATTTATCATTATTGCTGTGAGTACTTCACTGTTTACGCACAGTTTCACAGTTCAAACAGGTATTACTCCGCAACCACTCATGCAATTTGCACTAATTTTTGTGTGCATAAACTACAACATATATCCTTTTAGTCTATGTAAACAAACTAATCAAATAAGTTGATAATTGTGACGAAAAAATTGAATGTAAATAGGTTTTTAAAACGTCATTTTTCCGACTTTGCGACCTCACTGCAAACAGTATACTGCATCAATTATGATTAAACTTGGCGAAAATACTTGCCTCAACATATATTTTCAAAATATATAAAGAACAATGTCTTATCTTTTTATAAAAATGTTTTACAGTTACGCAAAATCGACTGCTTTCGCGACACTACCCCCTTAAATAAAATTTCCAGTTGACCAAATTCGGTCTAAAAATTGGAAAAATCGCCAATTTTTTTCTGGGGGCTGCCGCCCCCAGACCCCTGCTACCTGGTGTTCTTTGGTTTTTATGGTCTGGCCGGAAAAACTTTCTGATACGCCTCCAATTTACAGAATTTGGCCAAGAAATCGAAAATTTTTCCTATTTTTTCTGGGGGCTATATATATATATATATATATATATATATATATATATATATATATATATATATATATATATATATATATATATATATATATATATATATATATATATATATATATATATATATATATATATCAGGGATCGACCGGAGTTCCGGTTCCGGTATTTCACAAGTACCGGAACCGGAACCACTAATTCTCTGAAAAGGGATTTTGCTTTTAATTTTGTGTTGTTCGTCCATGAAAATTTTCCGACAAGTCTCAAATTGACCACAACCAGCCAAAAAATAAAAAATTTCTCCAGATTCAGGGTTTTTTTTTCAAATCGACTACTGCTCAAAACTTGTTCTTTTTTATTTTTGAGTGTTCTTTTTTACGATGACTTGTTCTTTTTTACTGAAAGTTTTAAACGGCGTTGTACTCATGTTTTTAACCAAAATTTCCATTCATACATCCATCTACAATATTGCGTTCCCAGAAAAAAATTTCGGGGGATGACTTTTCGATTTTTTGCAATGGGTTAAAATGCACCGTGTATATATCAATTCCAACACCTAAATACGCATTGCAAGCGTAAATCCACTAAGCCGCAGAGTCGCAGGGGTCTGGGGCGGCAGCCACCAGAAAAAAATTGGAGATTATTCAATTTTTAAGCCAAATTTGGTTAACAGGCTGGGGGAATAACTTTCAGATTTTTTTAAAATGATCCCGTTTCCACACAATAAACAGCCATATCCATACACTAATAAAAGCGTAGTAAGCTAATAAATGGTGCACGCACTTATACACACTTGCTTACGCTTTCATGAAAGACAATTTAGTAAGGAACACAAGGCAATAAAGTTGCAGGAGTTGGGGGCTCAGCCCCCAGTACGAAAATTTGAGAATTTTTTGTTTTTAGGGTAAATTCAGTCAATTGGAGACGCATTGGAAAACTTTCCGGCTAAGCTTTATTTAGTGCCGCTCGGTGGGCACATGAAGGCTGCGTAAATTATTTTTATTTTTGACTGCGTAAATTTACGGTCCACTGCGTAAACACGCAGTATTTTACGTAAAAAACCATACTTTGCCGATAGATTATAATAAGGAATAGTAAGCTACGGAGTCGCAGGAGTTTGGGGGCGGCAGCCCCCAGAAAAAAATTTAGAGTTTTGGATTTTTACGCCAAATTTGGTCAATTGGAGACGTATCGGGAATTTTTTTCGGGGGCAAGAAAAACCACAGGGGGGACCCTTATGTAAAAATAGACTGGGAAAAAATTTCAGGTTGGAGGAATTCCCTTCACCACCACCCGCTCCCCCGGTACGCCCTATCCATGTATGAAGGTAGGTTGGGGAATGGATGGCAGAATCGAGAAGGCAGTTGGAGAGGGTCCCAAGAATTGTGGCAAAATTGGGTGTAATTGGCGTTTTTTGAAATATTGTATATACAAAATTTACATTATATAAAAATTTTCGGGGGGTCTCCATAATTTTGGCTGATAGGCAATCCAAAATTTATATAATATAAACCACCTCTTGCTAAAGCTAGTTTTCAACGGAGTCTGTTGTTTTCACAAATTCGCTTCTGACGATCTATATACGTTAGAATTGTTAAGGTGTGTTAAGATCAGGGACTAGCCAGGATTTTGGAAAGGAAGGAGCACCTCGGTACTTTAAAATTTGAGGAAAACGACAAATTTATGCTAAAAATTTCACACTGAAAATTTTGTATTTTTGTACCTTCAATAAAGTCCCCTAAACGTCAAACCACGCGTCCCCTCCTCCTTAAACCTTCGAAAAATCTGGGACAAGCCCCGTACCACACCCCATCCCCATATTATACATTTACGCTGTTAAATGCTGCTTCTAAACACCATGAAGTACCCTAGTCTTATACACATTCGCAGGACTGCAAACTGAAGAAAAGAATACACTGTTCAGTTCAGTCGCTCTTTTAAGATCCCTAGAGAGAGACCATTAGAACATAATAGCTGTCCCCAGAAAATTTTTTGAAATCAGACACAATTTGGGAGCACTGTAGATGCGATTCTGGGGTTTTACACGGCTGCAGTTGGCTGTTCTACGCTTGTTCTTTTTTATTTTTTGCTGTTCTTTTTTAGAAAATGGTGTTCTAAAGAACATAATTTGGAACAAAAAAAAACTCTGTCCAGATTTTGTTCTGGCGGGACTCTTGAGACTCTGTGGCTTGCTTAGTCTTAGTCTTCTTTCTTATTCTCTTTCATCAAAGCTCATATATACACCCAACTTATTATGTACTGTACGAGTATGCATGTTGCATACTTATAGACATATATATACATTTATATTCTAGCTTAATACATTATTATAGTTTTGTCAGCTTTAATGTCCTAAAACGGATATTATAATAGAGTACTAGTACTAGTACTAGTACATATAAATAGCTTCAGAGTTTTTATTCTAGCATTCTTTCTTATGTTGCACTGCTTATTCTGACATTATTCTATCAGCAATGCTCTGCTTCTGTGTCCAATTTCTTGTATTACTTCAGCTACCTCAATGAAAGCCGAAGGTTCATGGTTTTTCACGCTACAGTCAAAAATTTGGTACTCTGTTATCTGTGTAAACCTTACTATCAAACAGGGGTGGATCTAGCAGGGGAAGCGACGGTACAGCCCCCCCCCATTTTCTTCAAGTGGATTTGTATATACACAAGGGTCTTCTAATTGGTTTTTATCGCCCGGTCGGGAAAAATTTCCGATACGTTCCCAATTGAACAAATTCGGCCTAAAAATCAAAAATTTCTCCACTTTTTTTCCTGGGGCTGCCGCCCCCAGACCCCTGCACCTTTGTGAGTTTGTCTTGTTGCTTTTGTGATTAAGTTGCTTTACGATCATGTTTCTTGAACGCGTGTCCACGTGTACATGAGTGCATTCAGTTTATATACTTGCTTAAGGTGGCGCTCACCTCAAAAAGTCCTATTTGGCGCTAAGCTCATGCTGTCAGTACTAATACCATTTTGATTTTACATCAAAGAGACCTCAAAAAAACCTATTTACAATACATTTCAGCACTTTAATGTGAATGTGTCAAATTTTATGACCATGTCGAATTTCCTATTCACACTAATTTTATTTTTGACCTAGCTCAGCGAAACTTCAACCGATTTTGACGATCTTGGTATCAATAGAAAGATCTTTCAAAACTCTAGACGTGATTGATCTTCGATTTTTTATTTCTATTTTTGATTTTGCAAAAAAACGATTTTTCAAAAATCCTTTGTGTTTGAGCGACTACAAAAAGTGCTGCGAGCCAAAATTTGAAAATCGAAAAACTTTCACGTCTGCATTTATATTCTTTCTTTCATTGTGCAAATTTTCAACTCGATCGCAATCGGCAGCTGGGACCCAGGTCCAAAAAAAGTAGTCGATTTCGCTACACAAAAATGTAAGGTTTGCCCACACGTTTCACTTTTTCAAAAATTAGACCTTTTCTAGGACTGAATATTTCCGTTGAAAAAGTTACCAAAAGCCATACTCAATTTTTTAAGAAATTAAATCAAAAATTTGACTTTTTCGAAGATTTATCAGCTTTTTAGGTTTTTCCTTTTTGATTTGCATTTTCACGGCTAAATTACTCAGCAAAGCTTCAACGTATTCTTATGTTTAGTACATCAATTTAAAGCTAAGAAACCGCACATTTCAGTGATATGAGTGATCATTTTATATTGAAACAAAAAATTTTGAGCTACGGTTACAAAATTGTCAAAAAAATTCGAAAAAAATTTTTAATCACAATATGCACATCAAATGAAAGCCCTTTTCATTCTGAACAACTTTTCTTCAAGATATTATGATCAAAAATGCAGCTGAAAAAAATTAAACGCCAAAGTTGGTTTCCCTAAGCGCCACCTTAATACACTATATCGTTTATCCCTTTAGCTGTATTACCGTTGCCAAATCGCCAATTTTAGTGCTATTGTGGTCTATAATTCCAAAATATTTCCGGATTTGCTAGATTCTAGCAATTCGTCGGACCGCGGATGTGTATAATTTTTAGTCTTTTGAGCCCCACGCCCCCACTATCACTTGCGATTGGTCAGAAAATAGCATTCTTTTTGAACGAAGTATTCTCAGGTGTGTTGGCGTTAAAATTTGGGAAAAATGCATTTTAACACATTTTAAAAATTCTGTGTTTGGCGCTCAGCGCATGCAATAAATAGCAATACCACTATAATTGTATATCAAAGAGACATCAAAAAAACCTGTATACAATACAGTTCAGCACTTTAGTGTGAATGTGTCACATTTTATGACCATGTCAAATTTCCTATTCACACTAATTTTGTTTTTGACCTAGCTCAGCGAAACTTCAACCGATTTTGATGATCTTGGTATCAATAGAAAGATCTTTCAAAAATCTAGACGTGATTGATCTTCGATTTTTCATTTTTATTTTTGACTTTGCAAAAAATCGATTTTTCAAAAATCAGTCGTGTTTGAGCGACTACAAAAAGTGCTGCGGGCCAAAATTTGAAAATCGAAAAACTTTCACGTCTGCATTTATATTCTTTCTTTCATTGTGCAAGTTTTCAACTCAATCGCAAACAGCAGCTGGGACCCAGGTCCAAAAAAAGTAGTCGATTTCGCTACGCAAAAATTTGAGGTTTGCCCACACGTTTCACTTTTTCAAAAATTAGACCTTTCCTAGGACTGCATATTTCCGTTGAAAAAGTTACCAAAAGCCATACTCAATTTTTTAAGAAATTAAATCAAAAATTTGACATTTTCGAAGATTTATCAGCTTTGTAGGTTTTTCATTTTGGATTTGCTATTTTCACGGCTAAATAACTCAGCAAAACTTCAACGTATTCTTAAGTTTAATACATCAATTTAAGGCTAAGAAACCGCATATTTCAATGATATGAGTAATCATTTTATATGGAAACAAAAATTTTTTTGCTACGGCTACAAAATTGTCCAAAAAATTAAAAAAAATTTTTTATCACAATATGCACATCAAATGAAAGCTATTTTCATTTTGAACAACTTTCCTTCAAGACATTATGGTCAAAAATGTCGCTGAAAAAAATTAAACACCAAAGTCGATTCCCCTGAGCGCCACCTTAAAAAGAGGTTGCAGGAATTTTTAGCGTAAACAAACTGTATTTTAAAATCTGGGGACTGTTAGAAGGGTAGTCAAAAAAATGTAAGCAAAAGAAAACAAAAAAATTTTGTTTGAAAATATTGCAAAATATATATAGGGTCTTTTGAAGGGGGTTCCGGTTCCGGTTCCGGTATTTTTAGGTGGTTCCGGTTCCGGTTCCGGTAGTTTTAGGGTTCCGGTCGATCCCTGATATATATATATATATATATATATATATATATATATATATATATATATATATATATATATATATATATATATATATATATATATCAGGGTTGGCAGTCTCGGTCTCGGTCTCGGTCTCGTAAAAAACCCGAGACTATGCTGGTCTCGGCCTCTCTCGTCTCGGGTCGAAAACCCGCGCCCGCGGCCGGCACCAGAGGCTGGTCTCGGTCTCGGTCTCGGTCTCGGTAGGAAAACCGAGACCTGCCATAGGGTGGTCTCGGTATTTCAGATGAGACTTAAAGTTTTCAAAACTTACTAAAGTTACGAAGATTTTTTTTGATAATGTTGAGTTTCTTGCAACTTCGCAAGTCATACACTCATACTTCATAACCTAAGGGTCATTTTTTTGTAATTTAATTACAAATTTTTCATAATTCAAAGTATCTTAAAAAATTTTGAAATTGAAACTTGAAAAAAAGGTCCCCCAAGGGCTGGTCTCGGTCTCGTAGGTCTCGTTTGGGTGGTCTCGGTAGCCTGGTCTCGGTCTCGGTCTCGGTCTCGGTTGCAAACCCGAGACTTGCCAACCCTGATGTATATGTATATATATATATATATATATATACACACATATATATATATATATATATATATATATATATATATATATATATATATATATATATATAAATATAATCTCTGCACCACACCTGGCACAGGCTGAAAAGTTCGCCTTTTGGTACAATTTGTGTCAGTGGCCAATTATATAGTATATATATAAATAAAAATTGTCAAAAAGCCTGAACCTAAACCAGCGCAAGGTCGACACTATCTGTCATTTATAGCAACCAAACGTCTGCATGACAAACTCATAACTCATCTATATACGTTGCCTCTTAGCCTGTTGGTTTGGGCGTTCCACTGTTAATTCAAAAGTTGGCAGTTCAATTCCCACCCACAACGTTAACGAAATTCCCTTGAGCAACCAACTAAGGTTACATCTGCTCCTGCCGACCCAGCAGTCTATCCCCACAGGGTCAATAAATGAGCATACCACATGCATGTCAGAAGGTAACAGAGGCCCGTGAAGGGCCCGCGCCTGAGGAGCTGGTCCTTTTCCACGGATTCCCGCGTGTAGATGAAACCGCTGACTAGTGTTGGGACGAAAGTTCGGGTTCGGGTTCGGGTTCGGGTACGGTTCGGGTTATTTTTTCAGTTCGGGTTCGGGTTCGGGTACGGTTCGGGTTATTTTTTCAGTTCGGGTTTGGGTTCGGGTTTGGGTACAAGTCAGTTCGGGGACACAAAAAGTGGTTCGGGTACCTAAATTTTCTGACCGAATTACAAAATTTTTATACAGATTTTTAGAATTTCCAAAGATCATAAACATTTTTAGTATAACAAGTACTAGAACTGACTTCACATTTTTCAAACAATCCCAAATTTTTTTAATTTTTGCTGCTGTCCTCGCAGCAAGGTGCACAGTGCACACGTGTTAGTGAGCGTGTGTGGTGTGTTCTCAAATTGTTCGAATTCAAGCTGAGGCTTGAATCTAAATCAGCCCTAGGCCTGAACTCTATTCATCTCTATTTCTATTAATTTTGAGCGCCAGCTTTCGAAAATGGCAATATGACATAGACATTTAAAGAAATTGTTACTAAAATGCAGCGGACATGCAGAAAATTTTTGGTGTTTCGTCTCAATCGCGCATCGTGACAGCGAGTATCAATCGCTTGTAGCTTGATCAGATTAACCCAAGCTGGATTGCATAATATGATACAAACCATTTATGTATCCATTTAATTTGTCAATTTATTCAACTCAAAACTGTATATAATCTCTGCACCACACCTGGCACAGGCTGAAAAGTTAGCCTTTTTTGGTACAATTTGTGTTAATGGTCAATTATATACATAGTAAATAATAAAAATCGTCAAAAGGCCAGAGCCTAAACCAGCGCAAGGTCGACACTATCTGTCAGTATTAGCAACGTAACGTCTGCAACGGAATTCTGACAAACTCATAACTAATCTACGTTGCCTCTTAGCCTGTTGGTTTGGGCTGTTATTTCAAACTGTTAATTGTTAATAACTGTTAATTCAAAAGTTGGCAGTTCGAATTCCACCCACAAGGTTAACGAAATCCCCTTGAGGAAGAGATTAAGGTTACATGTTTTCCTGCCGACCCAGCAGTCTATCCTCACGGGGTCGGTAAATGGGTATATACCAGGGTTGGCAAGTCTCGGGTTTGCAACCGAGACCGAGACCGAGACCGAGACCGAGACCAAGCAACCGAGACCACCGAAACGAGACCTACGAGACCGAGACCAGCTCTTGGGGGCCCTTTTTTCAAGTTTCAATTTTAAAAATTTGAGATACTTTGAAATGTGAAAAAATAGTAATTAAGTTACAAAAAGTGACCATCAGGTTAGGTTTATGAGTGTTTGACTTCGCGAAGTTGCGAGAAACTTATTGTAAACGACCGCAAGCATGAGAGTAGGTGATTGACAGCCGGACTATAGGATTTTTTTTCCGCAATTCTGTCAACTTTTGGAATGTTTTAATTAAAAGTTTCGCACACTCTTCGCATACCACATTGTGTTTTATAGTGCATTGCATACATATATTTGCACTTTGATAGTCTGACTCAGGTGCCAGCGTAGAATCGTCCGTGCTGGTGCAGTGGTGCTACTATCAGAAGTGCTATTAGGAGCATCATCACGGACCAGAAAAGTTTTCCAGCTGACACAGTTAGGTGGGGGGAAGATGTTTGATGCCTCAACCACTCCATAGCCCAAAAAGCATTTGATTGTGCCTAGGTTTTTTCAGATACTTAATGCTTTGACATGCGTTGAGAGGTTGGGGCTCAAGAAATTCAATTAAACTGCCGCCCAATTCGCGCTTCGTAACGTTGCTGAAACCAGCAAATTTGTAGTTACAAAATATCAACTACGAAGTTAGCACTGTTTGGTAAATGATGGTCAGTATTTCTATATACTGTTTAACATTATGCTTGAGAGGTTCCACATACAAATGCAATATCGCTAAGTCAGACAACCCATTCTATGTAGCTCAAACTTTAATTAATAGCTTGATGTACAAAGTTTAAACTTGAACTAACTTAAAGTCAGTTTGCCCGTGAACTGACACTCTTCTGCAGCAGACAGTTTTGAACATTCCATGCTTGGCATTCTATTTGGAATCTTAAATCGTAAAAAAAATCTTCGTGATCGTAAAAAATTTTGAAAACTTCTAGCCTCATCTGAAATACCGAGACCACCCTATGGCAGGTCTCGGTTTTCCTACCGAGACCGAGACCGAGACCGAGACCGAGACCAGCCTAGTCTCGGGTTTTTTACGAGACCGAGACCGAGACCGAGACCGAGACTGCCAACCCTGGTATATACCACATAAAATCGAAACAAAGCGGTGAAAGTTGAATATGAATTGATTCGGCTTGAAACTTAGTCGGTTTTTTGCTGACTAATCACTTTATTCAACGTTAAGTATTAAAGTATTTATTCCTTGCACTAAAGGCTGTGGACTCTATTGCTCCACACTTTTTTGACATTCTATATTCAAATACAGTAAGTGTGTAATATCAAGCACTTCATTTGGCCAAAGTTCGGGTTCGGGTTCGGGTGGTTCGGGTACGAATGGTTCGGGTTCGGGTTCGGGTACGTCTCGAAAAAAATTCCAACACTACCCCTGACGCTCCAGGGCTACTAAACGAGACAAGCACCGGAACCCCAGAGGTTGGATCAGCCGGACGCCAAGTCCGGGGGTTACATACCGTTACTCATAAACTTAGAGTGCTATAATGGCTCTGAGCAACGAGATAAGGTGAAGTGTTTATTTTTTGTGTGCATCTGGCTTAGACTTTTAGTTATATACACTATACACAATCGAAGACCAAGCACAAAATGTCGCCGTTGCCTAACCTAACCAGACCACAACTTCGTCAGATCGCGTGGATTCTCACCGGACATGGTCCCTTCAACAAGCACGACACAGCCGCGCATTTTCTTTGCGAGTGTCCCAAATTTTCTCGGATCAGAGCACTGGAGCTTGGATCAGACCCTCTCCCGGTTGTCAACGTAAAATAACTATAGCATAATATATCACCCAGCTTCTACGGTTTCTAAGTCTTCTGCTAGATTTTGACCACAATGTGTTAGGAGAAATACTGCCTCTACTCTGGCAGGCTGTTCTCTAGGGCTCCACAAAGGGTCCGCCCAACCCGTAACAGTAACAGTAACAGTAACAGAGACAAGTGCCCCATGCAATGCACCTACTACTGTCTGTGACCGGCCGCGTAAGCCACCGGCCGGCTCCGGCCGGCAGCGCTGTTCGGCCAGCTGGGAGGTAAAAGCCGGCCGACCGGCAGAAATTTTAGAAAAAACAAATTCATCCAAATCCAGAGGATAATTTCGTCTTAATTTAGCCAGTTACACTGTTATGCCGGCCTTATTTGGTCGACCGGCTGATTGTGGCCGGCCGACTAGCGGTGTGACCGGCCGACTAGTGGTTTGACCGGCCGGCTGATTTTAGTCACAGCACTAGCACCTACATGTTTCATTTTCTTTCTAAAAATCGAAACAAAACGGGAAATTGACTATTCTGATTACTTTATTCAATGTTGAATATTAAAAGTATTTATATAGTCCTTGCACTAAAGGCTGTTGACTCAATTGCTCCACGTCCACACTTTTTCGACATTCTATATTCAAATATAGTAAATGTGTAATGTCACGCAGTTCATTTGGCCAAAGTTCGGGTTCGGGTGGTTCGGGTACGAATGGTTCGGGTTCGGGTACGTTTCGAAAAAAATCCCAACACTACCTGAGCCTAAGCGCTAAGCCTCAGCCTAAGCCTAAGCACTAAGCCTCAGCCTGAGCACTAAGCCTAAGCCTGAGGCCTAATTTCAAGGAAAAACCTGCTAAGAAGCATCAGAAATGATTTGCAAACTTTTTTCAGCATTTATATAGTAGCTTAGAAGTTACTCTTTCAATGGTAGCAGCTCCTTTCATTCAGTATTTTTGCCTAAATCCAATTTTGCGCAAAAAAATTCATGTAAAGTTTAGTCTTTAGGCAAAGTTTGATTTCCAGCTAAAGCTTACATCCTACAAACTTCTAATCTAGCCTATTCGAAAGAGCGTTCAATTTTGACCCCCCCCCCAGGTTTGAAAGATATAGGGGACTCCGGATCATTAGTCGAAAAAAATGCCGTGTTTCCGACTTATACGACCCCTAAGGGGTTAACACCAATAATGCTGGCATATTTGTAGTGGGGGGCTGGGGGGGCGCCCCGCCCCCCATTTGGTCCGGAGCCCCCCATTTTGGTCGCGCCCACCCCATTTTGAGCCCCCCATTTCAGATGGGGTGCCCCCCCCATATTCCAAATTTTTTTCCGGAAGGACGTTTTAGCGAATTTTTAGCTGTAGCGATGTCGTGTTCGTCGGGTTTTTCGGGTTTTTGAGTCCTTTTTGGCTAAATTTAGTATATATTAGCGTAGCTATAATAACGTATGAAAACGTAACATTTAACGTTTAATAACCATTTTTTCCTGTAAAAATAGTGTTTTATCGTGAAATTCGTGCGCCCCCCCCCATCCATGGGGGGGGCTGCCCGCCCCCGCATCGCCCCCCCCCATAATATTTCGCCTAAAAATATGCCAGCTAATGTCACTTCAGATTTTTATTAAAAGGGGCGACAGCTATATATTTTGGGGGCTATAGATCAGATTGGGGGCTTGGCTGACGATGGGGTTCTATATTTTTGTTAAACGACGGGGTAGGAAGCGATTTATGGCCAAAAATAATTCCCCCCCCCCGCCGAACCTTGACCCATAAATGCATCTTGTTTTATGGGGATTCCCCCCCCCCCCCGCCGAACCTTGACCGTTCCGCCCACGAATGTTGAAAAATTGGGTTAAATGCAGTTGGGAGGGAAAATAGCGGACCTATTCTTTTAGTAGAGCACCTTGGGGAAAGCATTTTTGCTTCAAGAACCCCTATTTCATTTTTTGGATTTTCTGAAATACGACCCCCCGACATCTGAACGTGCGAGACTGCCACATAACCCTTCAGTGGGTACCCGGCCACTGCGGTCTTGACGGGAATGAAATCGCGGACTCGCTAACCAGGGCTGGCTGCTCTGAACCACAAACAGATGAACCGATAGACTTGCCCACTGATAAAGCTGTCATCAAGCGCTACGTAACCAAGAAGTGGATTACTAGCGTCAGTCACCCCCGCGCGCTGGCAATCTATCACTCCAATGCCCCGGTGCCACCCCGAACGGAAGCTGGGCTCCCAAGGGCCGACCGGGTCCTACTTAGCAGGCTGCGGACCGGAAAATCTTGGCTGCTTGGGGCATACCGCAACACCATCGACCCAATTAACCACACAAGTCCAAACTGAAACAGGTGCCATACGGGGGAACCAGAAGAAGTGGAACATGTGCATACATGTACACAGGGTCTCGGGCTGGGGGGGGGGCTTGTCCCAGGATTTTCAAATTTTTAGGGGGGCTTGTCCCGACTTTTAGAAGTTTTTTTCGCTTTTTGCTCATTTTTGAAGCTTTTTACGGCTATTTGGGGCAATTTTTGAGTGTTCGGGCACCTTTCTTTCAACATGAAGGAGGGGGGCTTGTCCCGGTGGGTCGAATCTGCCTCCCCCCAGACCTCCCTCCATGTACATATGTGAACATGTGATATTCGATGACCGGTCCTAACCCCCAACAACAACAACAACAACAACAACCCACAGTGAGAGACGTTTTCGCAATTTTTTTCGGGAACCCTTACTTTTCTCGTTCCAAACGTGCTTGAATAAAGACAAAACAATGTTTTTACAATTTTTTAGAACCAAGACAAAGGCTCTTGGACCCAATTGCAGCAAAAAAAATGGGCCAAATTCACGAGAAAAGCCCAAATTTTGAACAAATTCAAACTCGGCCTAAAGTGTGACCTGGACTTAGTATCAGTTTTAGGCTAAGGTCCGTATTCACATAGTAAGTGTTATTCACATACTAACGCTAAGGGTTAGTGTTAGTGTTAGCGCTTAAGTATGTTTAGTATGTTAAAAGTTTAAGTTTGTGAACAACACTTATATAGCGCTTATAAGCGCTAACACTAAGTGTCAACACTAAGTTTAAGCGTTAGTGTTAGTAGTTAGTATGTGAATACGGCAGTGGCGTATTTAGGGGGGGGGCTGGGTGGGGTGCAGCCCCCCCCCCCCCCTTAGCGATTTGAGCCCGCCCCCCCCTTAGAGGGTCGCAGCCCCCCCCCCTTTCCGAAACTTCAAAAGCTGACAAGTGTTTCTGATACCTCCACAATTGACAAATTCTACCTTCAAAATTTAAAAAATCTAAGTTTTTTCCATTCTGTTGATGTTTTTTCGGCTTAGATACCTTTTTTCTTTGTGCATGCCTATATATATGCCAGGTCTATTATCATATTCTGTGCTAATTGATTAATGTCTCACATGTTTGTATAGTTAGATAGGGTAAAAAATACAAAATTAAATACAAAGTATACTATTTTTTGCTTTGCTGCATACATGTTTGTATTTTTTGTTTGTATTTTTTTGCATACATGATATTTTTTACGATTTTTTCACTTTTTGTTAATTTTAATTTTTGAAGCATTATTACACCAATGCAGTGGCGTAGTCACAAAAAATTTCGGGGAGGGGGGGATGAGTTTTCTTTGTTTTAAAACGTTAAAAATGCATTTAATTGCTATTTTAACGCTAAAAACGACACATATTAGCAATTTTCGGCGAATTTATAGTTTCTGTATAATAAAATTAGCCACAGTCGACCATTTGGAACTTTGAATAATAATCTGCTAACGTCAAGTCTATCCGTGTCTCGTGTGTCAATTTTCAACCCTAAAATTGCAACACACATCAGAAACGGTCGTTCTTGACGACGGATCAGAAAAAGCCACCTGGCAAAAGCATATCGCAACGATAAATCATCGCAAAACCCCAATTTTTGAACGCAGCCATAAAATAGCCTACGCTGGCCTATAGCACAAAAAGATTCACTCCAACTCTTATGTACGCAGCTGTACACAACGGGATTTTACGCCAAATGGACGTGACTTTTGTTCCCCGCTCGACTATATGACTTTCATTAATCTTAGGCAGATTGCTTGTTAGCTGGCAATAACACATTTTAGGCACCTTCAACTGGGATTACTCGAACTTAAATCCACTTTGTAATCCGCTAATGTGTTTCAAAAATTAGATTCAATAAAAAACATTTGGATGGTGTAAGAAATTATTTCATCTATCTCATATCCGATCTTATCTTATCTCATCATAACATCTTAAGGTGGCGCTTAGGGAAACCAACTTTGGCGTTTAATTTTTTTCAGCTGCATTTTTGATCATAATGTCTTGAAGAAAAGTTGTTCAAAATGAAAAGGGCTTTCATTTGATGTGCATATTGTGATTAAAAATTTTTTTCAAATTTTTTTTGACAATTTTGTAACCGTAGCTTAAAATTTTTTGTTTCAATATAAAATGATCACTCATATTACTGAAATGTGCGGTTTCTTAGCTTTAAATTGCTGTACTAAACATAAGAATACGTTGAAGCTTTGCTGAGTAATTTTGCCGTGAAAATGCAAATCAAAAATGAAAAGCCTAAAAAGCTGATAAATCTTCGGAAAAGTCAAATTTTTGATTTAATTTCTTAAAAAATTGAGTATGGCTTTTGGTAACTTTTTCAACGGAAATATGCAGTCCTAGAAAAGGTCTAATTTTTGAAAAAGTGAAACGTGTGGGCGAACCTTACATTTTTGTGTAGCGAAATCGACTACTTTTTTTGGACCTATGTCCCAGCTGCCGATTGCGATCGAGTTGAAAATTTGCACAATGAAAGAAAGAATATAAATGCAGACGTGAAAGTTTTTCGATTTTCAAATTTTGGCTCGCAGCACTTTTTGTAGTCGCTCAAACACAAACGATTTTTGAAAAATCGTTTTTTTGCAAAATCAAAAATAGAAATCAAAAATCGAAGATCAATCACGTCTAGAGTTTTGAAAGATCTTTCTATTGATACCAAGATCGTCAAAATCGGTTGAAGTTTCGCTGAGCTAGGTCAAAAATAAAATTAGTGTGAATAGGAAATTCGACATGATCATAAAATTTGACACATTCCCATTAAAGTGCTGAAATGTATTGTAAATAGGTTTTTTTGAGGTCTCTTTGATGTAAAATCAAAATGGTATTAGTACTGACAGCATGAGCTTAGCGCCAAACATGACTTTTTGAGGTGAGCGCCACCTTAAGGTGAATCTAGGCTTTTAGAGCGATTCATATTTACAGTAATGCCTAGTTCACACTTGTCCGTAAGAACAAAGGGACAAAAACAAGGACAATTTTCAGTCAGCAAGTTACTTTTTAGCTAGCGCTTTTTTACGGACACGGGCAGTTATGTTTATAGATGATATAAGCATATAATCATATCAGATCAGGCTTATATATTGACCTCTAGGTAAGTATCTTTCTTTGTTTTTGTAACTTATTAAACAAATATCTACTTTGGTTCTAATTATGTCACTCAGTCGGAATAGTATCCCACAGCGAGATGGCAGTTTTCCAATGTTGGATTGCTTAGCACCGATATGCTTTTGTCTGTTAACACTAAAATAAAAGAAAACTAAAAGAATACTACATATGCACATTCTTTCGCAATTCCCTTATGTGCATCTATGATAATATTAATCTGTTAATCTATTAATCCATATTTAATCTGGGTTTAGCTTTCTAAATAAGCAAATCAGGAAGTGCACAGCTGGAGTGAAATTTACCTAGCAACCTTGATACGACGTCCGATCGGATTAAAATTATTGTTACCGTTACCATGAGTCAAGTTTTTGTGCTGGAAGATATTTATTATTTTCCCTAGTGAATGTTCCAAGTCTGGAAATTATCAAAGGTTTTTTCTGGATTAGATTAACTAGAGTAACTTCATAACTTGACATTGGATTAATTTAAATTTAAACAATCTTGCAAGCCAATTCACATGATTTTGTTTAGCTGATTTCAAAGTTTTAGCCACTATCGTCAATTACGTGTTTAGTTACAGAAGTTAATTTTTAACTTATCCAGTTAATATACTAAATTTATAAAAGGCCCTAAGTATGTATTTGTCAAGATATACTTTGAAATCGAATTGTGTGATTCCATCCCATGCGTCTGGTCTTAGTTTATCTACTTTGTGTGCGCCTGCAGGTGACAGTAAACTTTTGTTTTCATGTTGACTGCAGGTGGCTTGTGAATTTGTGATTTTTTTCCTGTTGGGCCACATCCCAACAGGTCTTTAATTTTGATTCTGGTATCTTAACACAGTGCTAGCGTTAAAGTGTCAATATGCAGAGTGTGTTTTGCTCGTCTTTTACCTTAGCTATGCATCTGTCCCTATTAAAATGCCTTGTAAAATCAGTGTGTTGCCGCTTTAGTGGTTTATGAGAATGTAGTTTGAAAATGCAAAAGTCTGACAAAATGTACTCTACTAGGAATCGACGACATTTCCTCTAGGTTACGAACCTAACAGACTGACAACTCGGCCAGTCAGTTCTGATGCTTCAATAATCATGATATATTATAAATCGACGATGGTATTGTGTTCTTTCAAACTGTCATAACTTATTTGCAACAGAGCTTGCAAGATAAATTTGCAATTATGCATGAGCAAACATGAAGTTCAGTAATTTTTCTTTATTTAAGATTATTAATTAAGTAATTAATCTACCTTTCAAATTCCGACTGCCGAAAGCTTTAAACTGAGATGTTGCAGTTTCAGTGGCTGTAACAGGATAGGCTTTTCATGGAAAACATGCAAATTACGAAATAAACCTTTCGCTGGCCCAATAGGTTTACGATGGTCTCCGGCGAATGTACTTAAAAGTGTATGCTTGATACTTACTGAATACTTTTGCCGAAGACTTAGCTTGTTGTATTGTAGCATGCGGCTAATTGTCACGAGTTTATAATTTTTGAAATTGACGATTTTTACCTTCAACATATATTAGCATCATCATTATATCAAACAAACATCAAACTTAACCTCATTACGTGAAATTTGTTAGGTATATAATAACTAGGTTCATGTAATTATTTCATTTTATACACAATACTAGTGCGTCTAGATTTGACTAAAGTCTAAAAAACTGCTGAACCCTAAGACAAGACAGGTGGCGTTACTTTTGTGACTAGTCGCTGTACTCTTGATGCTTGCAATTACTTCTTTTCGTAAAAAATCGCGTGTTGGTTTTTGTCTCAGGGTCCAGCATTTTTTGTCAATCTACAACCAAGTTTGACAATCGACTTGAACTCCATCGCACTTAATTGTGTTAAAATTTGTTGATTTTTTCAGTTTTCAGAAAATTGGATATGAATATAGAATATATAGAATAGATTCTATTTGACATCCGTTGATTCTGGTTAGTTACTTGGGGTGTAGTTTAAAAAATTTCTAGATGATAGTCATGAAGCTAATATCAATCACCTAGATTTCAGTGAGAAGCAGTTTAAAATGGCACGTAAATATATGTCTCGTACAATAGGTTAAAAACTCGTATTTTGTTTACTGCCTTGCTAAACCTTGCATAATTTATACACTTAGGCCCTAATAGTAATTTTTTAGCTTATACGATCTATCAATTATTTTGAAAAATGCAGACGAAGCTCATTTGACATTAGAGCTAAACGTTGAGAAAGTGAAGACAGCACCTTTTAAGGTTTATTTTTACACACACACACAAAGTTACACACGCGTATACAAAAAGTTAAGGTGTCATACACATTCAGGGGCCGGGTGGGGCCGGTTGCTCAACTTTACAAATCTCACAATTGTAACAATTGTAAGTGCAAAATCAGGTGATTCGTAATGAATTTATATGATGAATTCGTAACAGTGACAGGCTGCAGACAGTTACGCTTGGATGTTGACAAGCAGTCTGGCTTCTATAGTTACTGTTCTGTGCGCAATACTTTACGATACCCATAGATATTGGAACTTTATTGCAAAAGTTGACCAAAAATTGAAAAATTTAGAATATAGAAAAACTAAAACACACACCAAAGTTGAATTTGAAAGACTGGCAATATATGTAGAAAGACTAATTTATGAAAGTCGAAAAAAATTGAAAGATTAGGAATATACGTAGAAAGACAAGAGTAATTTTCCGAAAAATTCAGCAAAAATGGCTGACTGGTATTGTTCAAATGTTTGACGTAGTCAAACCGTAGATCTTATAGGCTACTCATCAATTCTAAAGTCAGGCAAAAAATAGATGTTAGCTGAGAAAACGAACCATGTGACTTTGTTACGAAAAGAATAGATTTTGACTATCAAGAGTACAGCAAGTAGTCGCAAAAGTCATACCACAAAAATATGTACGTAAGTGGTTCAACTATTTTTTGCAGACTTTAGCATCAAAAGGTATAGATTGATTTTTGATGCTTTTTCATGAGCGAGAACACTTGGGTGCGGATGACGCGCGTTTAACTTAGACCCAGTCTAACAAGTCGATCACGTTATTGCATAAAGTAAACATAGAATTTTTCATTACGATGTTTTATTTCATTTCAAGGGAACGTTTTAGACTTAGTCAAAAGTTAGACACATTTTGTGAGTCATTTAGTAAGTCTTTGTATGTAACTACAATTCTGCAGTGTCAATTTTTAATAAATGTTCACAGACAAACTACACACACATGAGTTATGTAGCTGTTTTGATAACAACAAAACAACAAAAACAGAACAAAAATAAAGCAATAGCAAAATTTTAGAACAAAAACCTTGAATTATCGCGTACCCAGATCTCTTAATTTCCTAATAGCTTCCTACAAGGTTGATTCACTTATAAGATTACAAGCAACCCATTATTTGTTAAAATCTTTAATTTTAATAGCGTCAAGTCTGACAAGTGTCAAAAGCACTGCTTTTAGCCTATAATTTTCTGTCATAGTACAATAAACTTTGAATTTTACTATTATTTAAGTTAGTATATTGCCTAAATGCATTTAGGTTAGGTTTGTTTTGATTGAAATTTAGAACGCGATAAAAACAATCTCTATGAGGTATAGCTTCTTTTAACCATACTTGAAAACTTTTCGCAAAATTTGTATGTAATAGGAATGTTTTTAGCTTTTTTAGTCTTCAAGAGCTGCTTTTTTATGTTTTTTTATTTCTGTAACTCCGATTTTTGTTTTTTCCTTATGCGAAACTTCAATTTAGCGCTGAAAAATTCACTAGCCAATACATACTTCTGCCGTATAGTCAGAATCGCTCTCTCTTGCTTGACATGGCGAGGCTTCCATGCGGACCAAATTTAGATGATACTAAAGTCTGACAAAAAATAGTTGCACCACTTGAGGAAACGAAACATGTAGTTTAGTTACGAAAAGAATAAATTTTGATTATCAAGAGTACCTACAGCAAGTAGTTGCAGAAGTCATGTCACTAAAATAAGTAGAAGTAAGTGACGCATCTATTTTTGTCAGACTTCAGTGTAACGACCTAACGACACTTGTCTAATTAATAGAAAAGAGAGAGTTTAAGTATGTAATATGTAATAGAGACGGCTCCCTAGTCCCTACACCCTTCTCCCTTAGCTAATACTGCTAATACTGCTACTACCCGACACCCCAGTTAAGCTTGGGTTATATATAAAGTACGACATGTAAGTTAGGCTGACAATAAATGACAGCTCAACAATGGTTCAGTAGGTCAAATGGTAGAGCGCTGGTCTGCAGATTCTGAGATGGATTATTTCGATCCTGCTGAACAAGAATCCCCCTTCACTTTTCTTGACGTATTATAATTTATGATTTTGTCGGTAATCTGTCATACGCTTTTACCGGCCATTATGTCATCTGTCATTCGGAAATAGTGTTTTAAACATTTACTGTAATTCATTAATGATAGTGTCATGAATAATAATGTCACGAGATATAATCAGGACAATTTGTCCATATTGAGTCTGCAGTCATTTTGTGAAAATTTGTAAAATAATGTGGTCATAAATATAAAATGTGATTAGTTTAATATTTCAAGCCATAAAACCAGGCTTTTTGCAGGTTCGTTTTTTTATCCTAAGTTCTTTTTTCATCGGACTAGAAACTTTTAATTTAGTCCAACTAAACTGTCGCAACGTTTTGCCTAAAAAACCAATTTCAGACAGCTTCGGAATGGGATAAGACTAAAACTAATTAAGTCTAAATCTTACCCATACATAAATAATATGTATATACACGGGGTCTCAGTTTATACGTGGGCTTTTCCCGACGTTTTTTCCCTTTTTGCTAATTTTGAGGCATTTTACAGCGATCTGGGGCAAATTTCGATCCTTTTTGCACCATTTTTTCAGCACAAAGGCGACTTGTTCCGGAGTCCCAAATCTGAGGGCTTGCGGATATTCTGTCCTAGGATAATTCTAGGACTGGGATCATATCCTTGTAAAAAGTTGGGCATGTTGGATTTTTCAGACAATTATGTAGTTGATTTGTGTATTTGTTTGTATTTAATTCTGTGTTTTTTGCACGGACTGCAAATTGTTACCACGAAAACTTATGTATTTAATTTCTGTTTCATACTATTCCGAAAAATATTGACATGAGAGATGATTCTGACTTCTAAGTTTCTTAAAAAAGTTTTCCCTCGAGAGTTATGATAAATTATTTTGCACGCATTTTGCATAATTATGTTTACAATCTGAAATTAAATGTGATTGTTGTTTGTAGTTGTTTAGCATACTATGCATTCCTACAATAATTAAATTTGATTCTGATATCTGATGCCGATTTTTTTGCCAATTTAGTAGGAGCGCATTTGAATCTTTTTCTAATAAGGAATGTCTGCAATAATATTTTTTCTGACTTTTAAAAAAAAGTAACAACATCTGAGATTTAGAAAAATATTTGTCACAAACTTGATGAAAAAACCGGAAATTTTTTAGAGATCTTTTCGTAATTGCCACCAGACAATCATTTGGGATCAAATTATTTTACAACTAAATATTAATCCTTGATAAAATAGTGTTAAATACTTATTCCGAGAAAAAATCCGGTGTAACCATTTTTTGGTTGAATTTTCCTGTATAACTGGCTTTTGTGCTTTTTTTGCTTTTTTATGAAGCTTTTGTGAGCGTTTATTTTGTCTAATTAAGCATTAACACAAAAAGTTGAGTCCGTTCAGTCCGGAGGTTTAGGAATGTCATTTAAGCCATAATTTTACATTCGCTAAGGGCTTAGGATTAATGGGTTAATTATAATCGGAGTAAATGATATATATATGCTTAAAAAAATACCGTGCCAAAACCTTCGGATTGACGGACATCATTTTTAGCGCGCAGCATTTTAGACAAACTCGTTTCGTCCGTTTAATCCGTTTGGGCATTCCTAAATCTCGGACTAAAATAAGTTCAGTCCGTAAGCTCATTTTCTTTGGTAAATAAATGGCCGCCTAAATAAGTCAACTAAGGGGGACTGTAAATTTTTTTGCCTTGTAATGATGAGAACAAAAAGTTAATTTTAGCCGAAAGTAAAAGTTTCACAATCTCACAAAATTAGTCTAGTTAGGCTTTGCTCTAGTGGACAGTTCTAACAAAGTTGAACTTTTGATGAGCTCAGAGTTTTGAAATAACTGTTTTAGTGGAAAAAGTTTGTGACATTAAATTTCCTGTTTGGCAAGTTGAACGATGAAAACTTAAGCTTGGGCAGCATTTTTACTATTTATAGAATGTATTTTGTGATGTTTTGATGTTTTTTGTCAGTGATATGTCTATTTTGCGTTATGTGTAACGGTATAAAGCGGTATAAGCGGTATAAAGTTATGTGTAACTGCTAGCTGAGATGGTATAGATACCTTATTCTGCAGACGCGCTTGTATGTATATGCTTCATTCATTATCAAGAGTACATAATAGTGTCTCACTTTTGTAGAAAAGTCACTGTTGGTTGGATCAAGTTACAGCTACGCTTTTTTTTCAGTAGACACTAAAATGAACGAAAACGAAACGAAAACGAAAAAGAATACGAAAACGAAAGTGAATTGAAGTGAAGCCAACTTTTTCGGCTTGCGCAACAAAGTTTTGAAAAATTTGACGAGCAGTAGACAAATGAAGGCAGCTGCATGCTGCTTGTTTACTCGAACATTTACATGGCGGGGGGTGTCACTTTTAAGTAGACTTTAGTTAGTTGTTATTTAGCTATATATATGTATTGTTTAGCCAACTTAGCCGTACGTTGAAATAAAATAAAAGTAATAAATTATTGCAAATTGATACTTAAACAATACAATGCTGACGCTCTGACAGAAACTTTGCGCTATAAGATTTATATTAGTACAAAAAGTATATAAGAGTCAAAAATTTAACATGAAAAGTTAAAATTGACGTATATAATTTATAAAATCTATAAAGTCGACTTAGCAAACAAAAATTTTGAAGAATGAATAAGTGACACTGCAAAGTAACGAAAGAAATATCAACTGAAAAAAAGCGTAGCTGTAGTTATTTTATCTTCTTCTATCTTCTATCGAGTGAGACACTATTTTGAAGTCTTGGTTATAGTCAGCTTGGAAACACGTTTTACGCTGATTCTAAAATGATACTATGTATTTTCTTGAATTAAAGACGGAAAAACGCGCTTTTACTCTATATAATCAGGAAATATCTGCTTTTTTGAACATATTACTGACGTTTCACATTTTTTGGTACTGAATTACCTAGAACAAGTCTTGGTCATTAATCTTTATTCTTTAAAAAATAGCTAGCTTTTTTACCTTGCTTGCATGCGTATGTTATAGCTAAAACATTTGGTTAGCACAGAACTAATTAGTATGTTTTTAATGAACTCAAGAAGTGGAATTTTAGAGTGTAAATTTAGAATTAAGCTTCTGTCAAAATCAGAAGCTGGAATCATATATATTCTAGTCCCATTACTCACACATCGCGCGCATAATATTATTCTTCACTAATCGTCTGAATTAAAGAAATTATTAGCCAGACTGTCGTTATTACTAGTCGAGTAGTGGATAATGTGTTTGTTAGCAGGTTAGCCTCGCGATTTTGTATGTAAGTTGCACTCGAGTTGATAGAATGGAAATGCCTTAATTTTAGAAAGAAAGAAAGAAGGAAAGAAAGAAAAAGAGGCGACATAAATCGAACCGAAATGCAACCGAATATGAATCTTGAGAATGGATTTAACGGATTAGATTAAAATTTGTTTGCCTCTTATCTCGATGTTGAGGTAGACTTTAATTTAGACTTTAATTAGACTTAAGGTAAAATTTTGTGCACAAGCGGGAGGTGCTACACATAATTGCTATCGCAAAATGTGCTAATTCATAAAAGATATCAGGAGTTATTGGCAAAACAAATTTTAATCTAATCCGTTTAATCCATTTTAGGAATTGGCCCTAAACCACAGAATTTAAGTCTCGTAGAACCCATTTCTCATTTACAACAGTCATACATCGGCTATCGGCCATATTTAAACAGTCAATTGAGCAAATTCACTTAACTTTCGGAACAATTTCAGAAGTTTTAATCCCATTTCATGCTTATCCCTGTCCCATGTCGTTTTGTCCCTAAGCTATTTTGAACAAACTGCATTGCCACAAGTTTAAATTTATATGAATAAAGTTGAAGTCGCAACTAGTTCGTATGGAAAAAAATAGCCAAAACGAGGTACTCAATTTTTTAGATTTTTTAGAGTAGCTGACCAAAAAAATGTCCTCGTTCCTGTCTATGTGTGTCCTTAAGGGCGAGCATGAAGCGAACTTCAGTGGTAATTTTTATTTACGAAAATTCAAAACCGGCTGCGATCGTTAGAAGTCAATTTTTTAGTCAGTCAGCTTAGGGTGGAAACACAAACAAAAAACAAACAAACAAAACAAATCAAATGTGTTTCCACGCAAATAGTAGGTATATTGAAAAGAAAACTCTTTATAACCAAAAAAACTTAAAAAAGTAGCAAAGTTTCTATCTGTGTGTTTATCTATCTATTTTGTTTACTTTATAATTTCACGAGACTCTTGTCTTTAATCTATTTTTGTCTACTTTTAGATCGAAAATATTGTAATGAATTCTGCGAACGTAACTTTTGTATCCCCGCAAAACTTCACGGTTCCCCACTACGGCTCCGCTCCAGCTATTTTTTTAGCCAGCCGAATTTACGTCGGCTGTGTCGTTTTTATTGGAATTTTTGTCAACGCAGGTCACGTGATTAGTAACAGTATATATTACTCTCGTAAACGATTGGCCAATTATATGCTAGCTATAGCCATCAGCGATTTATGCTCCTTGGCTACTTTAGCCGTTACGTTTCTTGAAACGACTTTTGACGTAACGCGAACCGAAATTATGTGCAAACTGTCAACTTGCGCCGGTTATATGGGCGCTTTTTTAACGCCGTGGTTCATAGCTACACTAACTATCGAACGGTTTTTGGTTGTAAAGTATCCGTTACGACGCAATATTTTGGTTACAGAGCGTCGGCGTACTGTAATTTTTACTGTAATCGTACTGACGTCTATAGTTTACAATGGATGGTTTTTGTTCGCGGTACGGCTTAATCGCGTAAACATGAATAGTCGCGTGAATTATTACTGCGAAATTTCTTCAAGCGCAACCGATTTTGCGGCGGTGTTTTCGCTTATGAACTTGGCTTTTGTGTTCACTCTACCGTTGCTAATTCTCTGGGTTCTGAACGGCTACATAACCTACGTCCTTTTCCGACGGCGCAGTTTCACAATGACGAATAATCAAAACGGCGCAACTAAACAGCGCCAATTGCGCCGTAGTATGATTGAGAAGCCGTCTAGACTAGACGTTTCCTACGTTGCCTGTAGTACCTCTGACGTTAGACGGCATACGGTAACTCTAGTCAGTCCTCAGATTAGCTCCATAGATGGCGCAACTTGTCAATGTGGTTGCGTGGGGGCGCGATTGCGTAGAGCCCGCTCTGGCGTACGCTACAGGGTCACGCGCGATAGGGATCGCAAAGCGGGTCAGAAGCTGATTTTGGTCAACTTAATTTATCTGATTTTCAATACTCCGGCCTATTTGTTTCGCTTAGTGGAACTTTTTCCGGCCGTACGCAACAGCCCCTATGTACATTTATTGGCTAGAATTTTTTATATGATTTTTATTGCGCAATATTGCTTTCATTGCTGTCTATATGCCAAAGCTGCGCCTCAGCGCACTAAAGTCGGAACAGTGAAACTGAAGAAAAAATCGCCCCAATGCGCAACTAAATTGGGCCCCACTGACGTAAAAGTTGACTTTTTGTCCATTGATAACCATACATATTATTTAAATTAAATTAAACTAATACGTAATTTTTCTCCAATTATTATTCAACTCATTGCAAATGTCTAATTGCCGAAAAACTTGTAATTGGCTTATTAAAATTTTAGGGAAAAAGCTACAATTTTCTTATTAGAGTTGTAGTGAACAAAGACAGAAAATTAGACGTCTGGAAAATAGAGTGTTTAATAAAATAAGCCATCGACTTTTTAATTAAATAATTAATACCAGTACCATTGTTGAAGCTGAATTTTTGAAATATATATGTTACGAAGAAACACGTCGTTATGGTTCATTATATATAGTTTGTACTTGTTTGTAATTGGTATCAATTAAATAAGTAATTTACTCATTAAAACATTTTTTAAAATGGTGTTGTACTTCGTAACTAATGAAGGGGTTATGTCCTAAGGTAGCAATAAATAAGGCTAATTGCAAAGTTTTGATATAGCAATTAATACATAGCTTGACTTTAAAACTGGAATATATTAACTACAGAATACAGATGTGTAAATTACTGAAAAACAGCTCGATAATAAGAAAACTTTAATTTCAAGAGTACAAATGTAGTTTTTATATTCTTGATGCAATGCGGAAAATACCTAAAAGGTCGATTTATAAGCTTGATTCACAT
Source organism: Trissonchulus sp. WLG1_4 (assembly GCA_030248245.1). Classification (NCBI taxonomy): domain Eukaryota; kingdom Metazoa; phylum Nematoda; class Enoplea; order Enoplida; family Ironidae; genus Trissonchulus; species Trissonchulus sp. WLG1_4. The sequence goes on from JASANF010000071.1 coordinate 28,870, forward strand.
TTACAACCAAAATGTTCATAATGTTGTTTGCTGTTTTGCTTGAATCGCAAGCAGTTACATATGTTTACTAAAGTCAGCCTACTCTCATAGTTTTTAGACCGATTTAACTTATGCTACATAGTACATACGTACACGCAAATTAATAAACTTTCCTGTTATTTTTTATTTCATTTCAGTGTAAACTAAATTTGGGTATTTTGTTTATTGACCGTCATGGTTGTCGAACGCATTTACACATTACACAATACGAGACTGCATAAAAATTTAATTGCTTCTGTAACTTCCGCCACCGCCGTTGGCGCCACCGCCGCCAGAGGTCCCGCCTCCTCCATTGCCGCTAATACCGTTTCCGCCGTCATAACCACCGGCTCCGGCTCCATTACCTCCGCCGCTTCCGCCCCCACTGCCGGTACCGGAACCGCCTCCGCCGGCACCGCCTCCACCGCCACTTGCGTATCCACCGTTGGCACCACTGGAACCAGAACCGCCACTACCGGCATCGGAACCGCCTCCGGCGGCACCACCTCCACCACTGGCGCCACCGCCATTGGCATACCCTCCGTTACCTCCGCCGCCACCGGCACCGGCACCACCTCCACCGGAACCGGAGCCGCCACCACCGTTTCCGCCTCCGCCGGCACCACCTCCACCACTGGCGCCACCGCCATTGGCATACCCTCCGTTACCTCCGCCGCCACCGGCACCGGCACCACCTCCACCGGAACCGGAGCCGCCACCACTGGAACCGCCATTTCCGCCTCCGCCTCCACCACTGGCGCCACCGCCATTGGCGTATCCGCCGTCCCCTCCGCCGTTTCCGTCTGCTCCTCCACCATTTCCGCCACCCGCTCCGGCACCGGCACCGTTTCCGCCCGCACCGGCTCCATTTTTCGGAGGACAATCACAATAGTGAGCATCTTCGCCGGGCATACCAGGTTGCCCGGTTCCCCCAATGGGACCATCCTTCCCATCTTCTCCGGGCTTACCGGCAGCTCCTGGTTTGCCCGGCGGTCCCATCATATTCATCCTCTCGCCAACCATAGCCATTCCGGTAACACCGGGAGGTCCGGCGGGACCGGGGTCTCCCTTCGGTCCCGGCGGTCCCTTTCCTCCGCCCATCACATCCTCGCCCGGTTGACCGGGTTCTCCGGGTTTCCCTGGTTCGCCTGGAGCGCCGGGCATTCCCGCTGGTCCTGGGAGACCATCCTGAGGCTCCATCGGAGGTGGTGTCGGTGGAGTGCCGCCTTTCTCTCCCGGAGGACCTGAAAATAGGCTTTGGGCTGTGAGACGCTTTTCTACCAGTTCTCTCACATACACTCAACACTGTGTATACGATCAACAGTCTTAAGAGTCGATGCAATTCAAACTTACAGCCGTATGCTCGTTCAGCAGGCCAAACTAACCAAATATCACGCCAGAATCTGATCTTACACACTCTTAGTAGCGTATTCGAGTCTAGTCTAGTCTAGTCGAGATAGACCACGCTTCCATTGGTCATCACATATTATATAGTTAATTCATTTTGCTAAAGTGTCTGTTAAAGTTCCATCAGAGTCAATTGAAACTTGCAGCCGTAAATCTATTTAACCGGAAAAGTTACACAAAATTGACGCTTCAATTTCATTTTTTGTACTATTAATTGCGTGGTCTGTTCATAATTTCGCCGGCTGATCGGACATACGGCTGTAAGCATGAATCGACCGTAACAAACGGTTCATCCCCTTACGGTCAAGCATAAACCTGACTTTTGTTCAATTTTGCTCTATCTATTCTTCTATCGTGAACCAAAAAAATTCTGGACAAGTGAACCTGGTTGTCCAGCATTTCCGGGGGGACCGGGGGGTCCAGCGGGGCAAGCGGTGGGACAAGCAGCTTCGGCTGGGGGTGGTTCCATTTTTATTTCCACCCCCTCCATCCCAGGCATACCGTCCTTCCCGTTTTCTCCTGCTTCACCGGGCATTCTGAAATAAAAAATGAACATTTTTGTCGTTTTTTTAGTGCAGAAATTTTTAGAATATTTTTCCTGTTGTGCCACAGCACAACAGGTCTCTAATTTTGATTTCTGGCGGAATACACTGGGCTTGTAGTGCAATGTACGTCTGTGCGTTAGTTTGCTTTGCATATTAAAGCTACTGCGCGAGCGTCACATCATTGTCTAGTGCAATGCAAAAGTTACACTGTAAGCTGGAAAAATGTCAATGTGCGTTTGTTTAGTTCATGTGTGTCACATACTGCGCGTGTGTCACATTGCTGATAGTACCAACATTTGACCAGCTAATTTTGTTGGCAGCATCTTACATATGTTTCCTGCGAACTGTAGTCATTTTTGGTCATGAAAGAATGAATACACTTCTCACTCATCAAAACAACCCATTCCTACATAATTTGTTGTAAGATAATTAAAACTACTTCCAGTTTTTGCATAAACAACTTATTGTAAGATTGCATAAAAACGCATTGAACTTTTGCATACACATTTCACAATAAGATAATTATCTGCTGCACAACAGGTTTTAGCTGACCTGCTGGTCAGCTTACTTGAACAGAATTCTTAATACTTACTGAAGGTTTTGCCGCAGGTTGGGCTTGTTTATTAAAGCTTGGTATTACCTATTTATATTGCACAATTTTTCCTGTTCGGCACACTGCAACAGGTTCTTATGATGACCCTGGACTAAAACGTAAGGCTGCGTGATGAAATTAACAATAGGCGTGTGTGCGTGTGTGTGCAATTATATGATCATGCCTGTGAATTACTTTTGCAGCAGGCTTCTCTACAACACTAATGTGTGAAATACAACGTTTAGCTTGGTGAAAGTTGCGTGTGCGTTTGTGTGTGTTTTGTTCAGTGTGATTGTGTGGATCTACGTGAACACGAGTGTGTTCAATAAATGCGTCTGTTCCTTAGTTGATTGTTTTGCGTTGTATTGTCAGTTTTAAGCCATATCACTTGGGTATAAGTCAAATCCAGCTATTAGGTAGTTTTATATGTGACTGGTCCACAAGTCTCGAAGTGAGTTTTATACAAACTGTTTCCGAAGAAAAACTAAATGACAAGTTATGCGAAATAAATTTAAAATCAAAGAGACATATAAAAGCAAACCCACGGATACAAAAAAAAAAAAAAAAACCACCAAATACCATAATATATAAAAAAGAATTACTAATTTATGTTTAACGCGTTGGATTTAGGTATGAATCAAATCCAGCTCATGGCTCTAGGTGGTAGTTACGTACAGTTTTTGCAAAATCTAAAATAATACTTGATCGAACATAATCAAATTTGACAAACATTACATAAATGTTGAAAACAAAATAAGTTCAACTAGAGAAACACATAACTACATTTTGGTATATAAAGTGTGACTATACGCAAAGATAAGAAGAGTTATCGTTTGCCAATTCTTTTGGTGCTCTGGGGTAGTCTTCGTTTTTTTTACCTCGTTTCGGCCATAGAGAAAAAACCAACCAAAACCCAACCCCAACAAAAAAAAACCAAAAAAAAAAAAAAAAAAACACCCCCACAATATTTGAGCTAATTTTGAAATTGATTCAAACTTTATGACTACGGTTAATTTATGGCTCAAAACTTTTTTAGTGTGTTTTTTGAGAACTTTGGAAAACTATGTAAATTTTTGTGGCTCTTATGCTACTCAAAAAATGTGTATGTAAGCTGAGCCATTTTACTTGCATTAGTTTGGTACATGAAAAATTGGGCTTGGCGAAGCAGCTGCAGCAACAGTTACAATTATGAACAGAACAATTATGCGATAGAGACAAACTTGGCAACAACTGTTGCGCTTTTATCCTGTTTGTTTTGGGTATGCATCAAATCCAGCTCTTTGTTTTGGCAAAGTGGATTCTTATTTTTTGGTTTGCTCCACAAGTCCTCAAAATAAAATTATGTCTATTTTCTGTAAAATAGAATTTTAGAGTTTGTTGAGAAATGATTTTAGTTGGAATACCAAATGAGCTCGCAACAGGTTTTTTGTCAAATATGACAAACTACTGTAAAATTCTTACTATGATTTTTTATAAATATGAATACGATTATATACAAATATAAATATGATAAACTGTTGCTTGTTTGACAATAACGCTGCATACAAAACAATAGTTTGTTTACTGCTGAATCTAAACTCCGACCTAAAACACCAAGTGCAACACGCTCAATCTAATTGTACATACATGTGCGTGTAGACCATTGGCTTCCGTAGCTAATATTTTATTCGATACGATCAGACTTACGGCCGTTTACACCAACCTTATTCTCGAGCTATTCCTATTCTCTAGCTATTCTCGAGTTTTGTTCACTATCTTGCAATATTTAAGAATTATATTCAATGTATGCTAATTAGTTAATAGGCACCCATTGTCGAAGAAACAGTGAAAACAAATCTAATGAATAAGTCTTTGGGGTTAAATGACATCACCTATTCTTGAGTTATTCTATTCTCGAGCTATTCTCTTTTGGTGCAAGCCAGTGTTAGTCAGTTTGCGATTGTCTGTTGAGTGGGTAGGCTGCGTCTCATTCCTGCATATACCCATAACGTGTATTTCTGCATCCATGCCTTGTCCCTGTATATTTCAACGCCAATAAACTATACTTGTTCTGTTGCGCAACCTTACTGTCTTGTTTTATGTCGCAGCCAAGTAGACGATTTTCTGGTATTTAACAAAAAATGAGCGATGTGCTTACCCTGGCGGTCCCGGGGGTCCGGGAGGGCAGGGTTCAGGTGGCATTTGCTCACATTCTAAAATAAAAAGAAACAAGGGATGCAAGTTTTTTCTATGGTTTCGCCCACATTTTTTTACATATACTGTTTTTGTACTTTTTACCGTATTTTTGACTCCTTCATTAGTACCATATGTTGATGTATGTATTATAGCGATAAGTTTGTAGTGGCTTGGTGCAGATGTTTAGTTTTTTGGCTTATTTGGCTTACCTAAATTTAGTACAGTAATAAAATCATTAACAAAACAGTACCGCCACAGCTCCCTATTTAAATAAACGCAGCTGTGCACTTTACCGCATGTTCCTGTATCTTCCTTCATACCCCCGTTTTCCATGCCGTAACCCCCGTTTCCGCCACTCATACCACCGTTTTCCATACCGTAACCCCCATTTCCCCCATTCATGCCTCCTCCGTTCATTCCCCCACCATTACCGTAACCCCCGTTTCCGCCATTCATACCCCCGTTTTCCATACCGTAACCCCCATTTCCTCCATTCATACCACCACCATTACCGTAACCCCCGTTTCCGCCATTCATGCCCCCGTTTTCCATACTGTAACCCCCATTTCCTCCATTCATGCCCCCTCCGTTCATTCCCCCACCATTACCGTAACCCCCGTTTCCCCCATTCATGCCCCCTCCATTGCCATAACTTTGGCGGGCCATGCGTTTAAGTGCCCACACTTGCGATCTAGACGGGGAAATTTGGTTAATTTTCATCCAAAGAGTTTGCGCCCGCTCCTAAACAGATAACAAATAACAGTTATGTCAACTATGATAAAGTACATAACTTGCATTACCAAGTGCAACACACTCAATCTATTTTGTACTTCTGCGTGAGTCCGTCTGTCTCTGTAGCTAATATTCTATTCGATACGATCAGTGCGCTGGGCTTTGGAATTATGTCCAGTACCTTAAATACTTGGGAATCTTGAATAAGTTCTTCTTCTAGTCGATTCGCCTCGTAGAAAATCAAAGGGGCTGCCAAAACGCACAACAAGCAGGCAAGCCCGCCCAAAAATAATGCACCGTTAGCCGCTAGTTTGACTTTGGCTGGATTCATAGTTGACGGTCACCTGAAAGTGGAATTATTCTTATGTAGATACTGATCAGCAGTAAGACCCGGTTTAACACGGGCACTTTTGAAGGCACATCCCATTTAGCACAATTAGCAGTGACTTGTTGCATGGTATGTGCCATGCAATGTGCCCTGACTTGTGCCAAGAGATGTTGCATGGGATGTGCGATGCGACATGCCATGCAACAATTTCTGCCCTCGTGTGAAATCGGCTTAAACTTTAAAGAATTTAGCAATGTCATATAAATACAAGAAATCAATAGTACATCCATATCTAAAAAGTATATTTTTTAAAATGACTGAATTTCAAGTCTAGTCTTATGTATGTGCATTACGTTTCAGAGGAACGGTAATAATTGTCAATGAGTATAACTATTTGTTTAACTGTAATGTGTTTTATTACATTACAAAGAATTTTCGCATTAGGTTTAGGCTTCTTAAAATTCTAGCTCAGACGAACCAATTTAGCCCAAAACCGTTACGGTTACATGTCGTTATTTTTGAAACATCCAAGTTTCAAAAATATGCATAAAATATATGAAATAAATAAAAAATAAAAAGAAACAAATAAATAAATATATAAATAAATATAAAATATGAAATCATGCATTATGTGATAAATAATTGCAAATACTTGCAAAAACATACATAAGTATTTAAAAACAAATAAACTATTTAAATTTTAGAATAATATTAAAATTTAATAATATATTAAGGTTTAATTAAATTACTAATAAGTTATATACAATATATGATGGTTTAATACTGTCTTCGTTAGCGAAATTTCAACCAGAATTGCATGAAACTTTCTAACAAGACCGAATTGTATTGGAAAAAGTTGCAACCTAAATTATGTAATTTTTTACAACTGACTATTTAAAAATTTAAATTACACATTTACAGTTTTTCTTTTCCGACATATTTCAGCGTATAATTTAGAACGCGTTCTTATTTTCTAGTTTCTGAAATTTAGGTAGGGTCAGGTAGTGTTTTAACTATTACACAACTACTTTGAAATGTCATCATATAGTTTTAGTGAAATACAAAACTTTGAAAAACAGTTTAATCTTGCTATGAATGCGCGTAAATCAGAGAATATTATATTTCAGTAGAAACTTTGGGTTCATTCCTTTACCGGATTAAACGGACTGGACTTAGTTTAGTCCGCAAGTCGAGGAAAGGCATATCGGACTAAACGGACTAAACTAGTTAAAATAAGTCAGCGGCCTATTTTTAATCCAAACCCGTTCCTAAACTAACACTGAACAGAACCGTAGATTTATGCACCACGCTTAACATTAACATTTTATTGAATGACCTTGCTGTTTTTTTGATTTAGAATAATTTTACTAAACATTTAGCTTCAAGTTGTTCGTCTCTTGTACATGAAACAATTTAGGGTTCCATATCTCTAGACTAATTGGCTACCGGAACAAAGCTAATTCGCTAAGGTCCAAAAATTACTGACGCCATATAAACTGTTCTGAGTGATGGTGTTAAAGGATTAATGATTTTCAGCTTTGTTGGCTCAAAATGTAGGTTATGACTTACTCTTGATGCTTCGTTAAGAATGTTGCTTTTGGAAAAATTGGGTGCCGCGTTTTATATTTGAAGAATATCCTCAGCAAGATCCTTGATAGTCTGTATTAAAACTTTATTGAATTTCAACAAGCTCTAAGACTACAGAATTACGGAAACAAGACAAAAAGAGACCGGCCCAATGGATAAAAGCATAGTCTACAGCTTATAGTTACATATCGTTTTTCCAAATCCAGAAATAAGCCGGCGGTAACAAAAAATGATGAAATATTGCTTCTTCTTGACCGTTTACAATCTAAACCCATAACAACGTAGCAGCCGCGACACATGTAAATGGTTGCTGTTGTATTTTGTTTTGGTGTCTGCGTCCAACATAAATATCCTACGACTTTAAATAAAATTTAATAATAATAATAATAATAAATGCACGTACGTATGTTTATAGGTTGTCACACTAGCATAGATTATAATGAACAGCAATCGTATGCAAAAGTTTCTGCTGTCTTTATCACTTTCGCAAAGTTTATGCCTGTCGCCTTACAATTTTCGTTGGTACGTCCGATACTGTTTAATTAAGTTGTTGGGGTGCCAACCCCGACAGAGCCAGAGGCAACCCATTTGTTTTCGTGTTTCTTTTTATTATTTGTTAGGTAACCTCGTGGGTTATTTTTCTCAGGGGTAATATTATACTTGGTTCCAAACTGTGGTGAGGGTCCCGCCCAAGAGTACTTTTATCCTCCACCTTGGTAAGCCCCTGACCGTACCAGAGGCCGGATAACGTGCCCCCAAGGAGTTCAGTGTATCGTTTTAGCTATTTTATTGTAGTAAGAATTTGACATTTTTTATTGTAGTAAAATTTTGACATTTTTTGTGAAGTTGCAGCTCAATGTCAAAAGTCTTCTTAAACTTTTCAAACTTCTGGGCCCGATTTATCGAAACAAAATGTTCGTCGTTGAAAATGTTCGTCGTTGAAAATGTTCGTCGTTGAAAATTTTGGATTGATCGAAACATTTTCAACGGCGAACATAACACGTAATTATAGGACAAATGTTCGTCGTTGAATAACAAAAGTTCGTCGTTGAAAAAGCAAATGTTCGTCGTTGAAAATGTTCGTCGTTGAAAAAACAAATGTTCGTCGTTGAAAAACAAATGTTCGTCGTTGAAAAACAAATGTTCGTCGTTGAAAAACAAATGTTCGTCGTTGAAAAACAAATGTTCGTCGTTGAAAAATTTTCAACGGCGAACATTTCGACGGATGTCTTGAGCTCCGTTGAAATGTTCGTCGTTGAAAATTTTTTCAACGACGAGCTTTTGTCTCTTAAAACATAATAATGTTCTAAAAAACCAAAGCTCGTCGTTGAAAAATTTTTCAACGACGAACAATTTCAACGACGAACTTTCAACGACGAACATTTGTTTTTCAACGACGAACATTTGTTTTTCAACGACGAACATTTGTTTTTCAACGACGAACATTTGCTTTTTTAACGACGAACATTTTCAACGACGAACATTGTATGTTTCGATAAATCGGGCCCTGGACTGGTGTAACTAGTGATAGCACTGGTATTAGCCGTGATTTGTGCTGTGTAGTCTTACAAGTATAACTGAATACAATTGTAGTGTGGTCTGACTATAGAACGTAAGATCACACCAAATTGGCGCTGCGAGTGAGACTGCAACCATGCCGATTTGCGTTCCAAGCCCCAAGCCGTATTGGGACGACCCCGCAGGTCCACTTCAGACCTTTCGAGGATCGAGGACTCTTTTCAACGCTTGGCTCCTACTACAAGACGTTGATCGAAATGAACCTTTAGGCATGGCTGAAAAGACCAATATGCTTCTCTTAATGCTCGGTATAGAGGGTATGCGAATCTTTCAAAGCAACCCTATTCTACCTCGCATCAGTGAAGTATCGTATGAAGAATTCTCGTATGCTGTCAAAGAAACATTTGACACTCCATTAAATCCTGTCAGAGCTCAATTTGACTTCATAAATCGACGTCAAGGCAATACAGAGACTGTTGCTGAATTTCTTTCAGCCCTCCGAACTCTCGCTGCAGACTGCACTTTTTGTAACAATTGCGAAAAAAACATGATTGCTACGATGCTGGTTGTCGGTTGTAATAACAAACAGTCACAAGACAAACTCTTAACCGAGTCAGTTATCGATTTCGATAAATTCTTTTCTCAAATGAAGGCTGATGAATCTGCTCGCGAAAATGTCAACCATATTCACAATAGGAACGGTGCCAAAGCAATTCACAAACTGAATCAAAGACCTCCTCAGTCTCAAGACAAGCAAAATACAAATCGATACCGTTCTCAAACGTCGCGTAACAGTCATCAATCACATAGCGGCCAAAACTATCGCAAATGCAGTCGCTGTGGCCGTGACCATGACCAAAATTTCTTATGCCCTGCTCGAAATGCCGTATGTCGCAAATGTGGCAAACACGGGCACTGGGCCGGCTGCTGTCGCACTAAGAACGTTGAAGAACTCCATTTAGATGATTCATTCAATGAATCTGAGCTGACCAATTCTATCGGATTTTTTAGTATAAATACAACGGAATTTACTAACTCATTCAAAAAATCTTTCACCTGCAACGTGTCAATCTGCAACGGTAAAAATGAAATTGAACAAAATTTCGAAGATGACTCTGGCTCTGATATATCGACTATAACTAATCGGATATATGAGTCTAACTTCAGTCAAATCTCCCTCAAACCACTCCAAAACGGCACCCAAATTTATGGTTACAACAAAACGCCAATTGACGGCATCATCCGTCTATAGTGTCTGGTGTGTTCTTACGTTCAATAGAGACCACACTCCAATTGTATCCAGTTATACTTGTAAGACTACACAGCACAAATCACGGCTAATACCAGTGCTATCACTAGTTACACCATCACCCCCTCCTTTATAGAGTTAAGGTGAATATCTAGTCGGAGGTCTTCGTTGCCTCCTAGGATACCGCTGTTCTTGTAGATAGGTGGGTTGTGCCATCGGTCGAGCTAAGTCTTGATTGTCATTTTGGTCTGTGTGATCGTGAAAACGTCGCATTTTCCTTGAATTCCAGACTCGGTTGTCCGATAGCAGATATGTCCAGTCACCAAGAACTTTGAGGGCTTTCAAAGGTTCTGACCATAGACTGTGTCCTTTGAGGACTTGCGCTGGTGGTTTCCTCACAAGGACTTGATCTCCGCGGCGATATGGTCCTCTGTTTATTATAATAGTTCGTTTTTGGTCTGTTCTGTTTCTTGGCGATTTTCTTGGGTTATCCGAGATGTCAGCAGAGTTTGTGTGTGCTGGCTGAAATGGGAGTCTTATATCCCATCAGTGCATCAACTGAGCTGGACTTTTTCCGTTGTGTTGGAGCGGAGTGGCACGATAACTCTGGATTAGTTGTCGGAGTTCTTGGTACCAGTGACCTTTGCCTCTGAATGTTTGAGCACCATATTTCAAATAACGATTGAATGCCTCAACTTGTCCATTTGTTTGTGAATTATAGACTGGTGTTTTCAAGTGCTTGATGTGATTCGATGAGAGGAAAGTTTCAAATTCATCGGAACGAAATTGTGGGCCATTGTCTGTAAGAAGCTCAGCTGGATATCCGTAGCGAGCAAATACGTTTTCTAACCAATTTATAATGCTGCTACTGCTGATATTTCCAAAAGTTTGGTATTCCGGAAAGTTCGAAACGGATCCATTAAAACTGCTACATATTTTGCATTTTCAGGTGCTATAGCAAAGGGGCCTGTAATGTCAATGCTTAACCGTTGCCACGGTATTTCTAGTTTTTCCAGGTGGGTCTCATGTTTCTTTTCAGGTGGCCATGACTTGTCACTTCTTTGACACGGTCCACAATGACGCACAGTGGTTTCAATTTCGCCGTTCATACTGGGCCACCAATACGTTTGTCGCAGTTTGCATTTCATGCGGGATGCTCCTGGGTGCCCCTTATGAGCTAGACGCAACACGAGGGCTCTCAGGCTAGTGGGTAACACTATGCGGAAGGCTGTTTGGCACTGAGCACTCCAGAAAAAAATGGCTCCTTTACGAGTGAGTTGTCGCAAAGGCTCAGCTATGGTTGCCAAGTTCGGAATAAAGGGCTGATAATGGTTTACGAAACCGAAAAATCGTTGTACGCCTTTGACATCGGTGGGAGGTAGTGTATTTTTGATTGCTGCCACACAACGAGGGTTTGGACTAAATTTTTTGTGGCCGATAATGTGTCCTAGAAATTCAATTTCAGGGACCGAGTAAATACACTTTGATGTGTTTAAGCGAAAGTTTTTCGAGGCGAGAGCTGATAAAACTTTCTTCAGATTGCTATCATGTTCAGTTTTAGACGCACCAAAGACCAATATGTCGTCGATGTATGCGACGCATCCTGGTATTCCTGCCAGGGTTTCTGAGACGCATCGTTGGAAAACCGAGGCCGAATCTGTGAGGCCCATTGGTAGTTTCTTGTACTGGTTGATTCTTTCATGTGTTACTGTAGCCGTAAGCGATCTACTTTCAGGAGCAAGCGGAATTGCAAAAAAAGCTTTACTCAGATAGAGCTTGGTAAAGATATTTGCTGCTTGGAGTTCTAACAGTAGTTCCTTGATATTGGGTAGAAGAAATCTGTCTGGGATCACGTAAGGGTTCAACTTTGTCAAATCCGTTGTGATCCGGACTTGACCGTTAGACTTTGGCACTGTTACCATAGCGTGCTGCCACTGACTTTTTGGGCATGGTTCCCATATGCCTTGTTCAAGCATATTTTTTTACTTCATTCTTGACCGCAGCACGTCGAGCTAAAAGTACCGGTCGTAGTTTTGTCGTATGTGGTCGAGCATCGGGTTTTAGAGTGATTTTGTGCTCATAGTCAGGATACAGTATCAATCAAAAATAGAGTCTGATGCTCGTACGAGCACGAGCACTTGGTGACCATGCTCGCAGAAATTGAGGTGCGCGCGTGCACTGCTCGAAAGCAGTCAAATTTTATTGACATTAACGTGGCTGCCCGCAATCAACAGCTGACTTGCGTTCATGTGATAAAAGGGGGCTTAGAACGGAGCTCAATTTCTGAAAAATAAGAGAGAAAGAAATTATACGGATAATTTACAAATTGAGTATACAATTTCACTTAACCTAAATTTACCTAGATTTTAAGTATGTTTTATTATTTAATTATTGACCCTATTTCACTCTCAGCATACCTGGAGCCTTTCTTGCCCAATTTCGACCTTAATTTATAGCAAAAGTTAGCCAGGCTTTTGTTCAACTCAGCATCACAACTAAAATTGTCCAGCAAAAGAACGGATGAAGTAATTACTGGTCCTGACGACATAGTTCGTAATGTCCCGGTGTATATATTAATCATGATCAATATAGCTATACGTAAAATTTGCAGTTCAAACGTTAATATTTTTATGTTTCTGACATTTTGCAATTAGGCACAAAATAAGTTAATGAATTTAAAGTGAATTAGTTGCTAGAATTTTATTACAGTTATTACGGACATCAAAAAAATACGTTTATATTTTATAAACGCTAATTTGGGATATGTTCGCCTCAATCTTTTCATAACACTAATAACCTTCCTGAGAAGAATGAAAGTTTTTATTGAAGAAACGCAAAATTTGGTTTTCTGAATATTTCTAGAGAAGTTTATTTCTCTTTAGAAATAATTCGCTGCAACGGAGGCATTCAATGTACTATGTAGCATCCTAATAAAATATTTTTGCCCTCAAGTAATTTTTCATTATACGGAAATCATAGATTTGACTCAAACACAAAGGTATCATATTGGGTACGTAATAGAAGTTATGCATTGTTATAATCAAAAATATTAATTAACTCATTTCTAGTTGCCCCCTTTAAACAAACCATGTGTGTCATATTAAAAGCTGAGGTCAAAACCTGACCTGTGGTATAAATTGGAGCTGAGGCTGACCACGAAATGTTTTGCTACTAAGTTGAATGTTTAAAGGGGAAGCGACAATAGTAAAAATTATTAATAGCTATTTTATCAACTTTGTAAAAAATCAAATAGGGAATATTGGAAAACGGGCAAGAATTCTGTTAGTTTAATCGTTAAGGTATATCTGTGACATAAGTTTTTCTACATTTCAAGCCTATTTGAATTCCAGGCCCCCTTTATCGCGAGTGACACGAACGCAAGTCAGCTGTTGACTGCGGGCAGCCACGTTAATGTCAATAAAATTGGACTGCTTTCGAGCAGTGCTCGCGCGCACCTCAATTTCTGCGAGCATGGTCACCAAGTGCTCGTGCTTGTACGAGCATCAGACTCTATTTTTGATTGGTACTGTAATCTCCAATTTCAGTAATGGTCAAACGCGGATAATTTTTCCGGCCCACCAGTTTTAAAATTTTCGGCGTTTTGAACTCCAATTTTACTTTCGATGCCACTTTAGTCAGAAAAAATTAGCATGGTTTTTGAACAAAGTATGCTAATGTGTCGTTTTTTGCGTAAAATTTCAATTGAGTGTATTTTCACACCTTTAAAAAAATTAAAAATCAGTCTCCCCGCGAAATTTTTTCCTGGATATGCACTGGCCGTATGTATGTAGGTAGTTGACGACTAATAAAACAAAATTCGATAACTACGCCGGCTAGGATAACAAAAGTTCGACTGACCATTAATCAAAATGTCAAAACGCACACAAAGTGCGCTGCAAGAAGCAGTGTAAAGGCCTGTCGGCATTGCGATGCCGACAGAAAAAAATTAGCTGAAACTATCAAGATTTTTACTCGGCGGCCTCAGCCGCTGCATATATAGGTTACAATGTTAAGTTAACGTTTGTAACGAAGACAAATGGCAGGTCCTGGTTACAGCGTTATTTTATGCCTGCTGTATACGCGCAACTTCGTCAGCCTCAACAATCAACCGGTTTCTTGAGCAACTGTCATCACGCCGACTACAACAGTGCTTTGTGGTCATTATTGCAACTTGAACGCCAGGTTTTAGACAGTCGCAAGAGGTTGTATATGAGCATTTTCACTGCAATCGTTTGGTAATGTGCGTGCTATTGTGTCCATCTTGCAAACCAAACATTTACCACGGTGGCTGATCTTTGATTAAAAGAAAGCTCGGTAAAACAGAAAAAATGTTGTCATTGACAGATTAGAAACACTAATCGCGACAGTATGTAGCTACTATGAGTTTTAAGTAGGAGTACTATCGAGTTTTAATTGAAAGAGTTTTAATTGAAAAAATATAATACTTAAAAACTTGATTACTTCTGACTGTTTTGGTGTTTTTAAGACCTTATTAAATTTAAGTTTAGGCCTGTTGCTTGTTGCATATTTTTACGCGGCCCCCTCAGGGGCTGCGTATATACTATATTTGGAATCTGAGATTCCTACGTTAATCCGGGTAGGTCGAATTTCTACTGTTAGTGCAGGTACCTCGGTGATCTGACATGCATCACACAAACAAGCACATCAACACAGCTGAACTCTTTGCTGCTAGATTTTCCGAATTTTGCAAAATATGCAGCTCCGGGGCAGGATCGAACTGCTAACACTCTGATCTGCAACCAGATGCTCTGTAGATGCGCAACGCACTACCAACTGAGCCAACCGGGCTGGAATTTATAACTCTGCATATTGACTTGGATTAAACCAACAATTTACAGTGATGAGCGACAAGTAAAATCTGTCGTGCTAGCATGTAGCAAGTTTTGTCCTCCAAAAACGTGTTTAGAATTTGCAACTTTTGCACTGGGTTTGGACTTTGGAGCTACTCAGCAGATAATGTGTTCAGGAGGTGTTGTTTACAAACCTTTTTATCCACATGACGGAGGCCGCGTTTAATATTTCTTTTGGAATAATGACAGTTTGACACTCAGGCATCACAATGTAACCGCTTCTCACTCAGCAGAAGAGCTTGTTGTGTGTTTACAAACGCCGCGTTCACCTGTTTTAGTTGCACAATGAACAGATTGAAATAGGCTTCCAATCTAAAGTTTACGTTTAATGAATTTTGCATTCACAATGTCGAGTTTACCTTTCAAACGGAACCAGTTTATTAATCTAGCTGTATTTGATTCAGCGTCATCCGCAGCATCAATCCTGCCGATCTTGAAAATTTCCGGTTTTTTGGGTTTGATAAATAACTAGTCACTGGAAATACTTACTTGTTCATTGCAGATAATGATAAATATAATATACAGCTACGCTCTTTTTTCAGTTGACACTAAAATGAACGAAAACGAAAACGAAAAAGAAAACGAAAACGAAAATGAAATGAAGCGAAGCCAACTTTTTCGGCTTGCGCAATAAAGTTTTGCAAAAATGACGAGCAAAAGACAAATTATGAGCAGCTGTATCAGAATCTAGCTGCAAATTTATTAGAATATTTTCATCGAAGAGGGTGCTGAATGTTCAGTTTATTTGCTTATTGCTTATAGTTAATTATTGGACATGTGAAATAAAAATAGTAATATAGAATATGCATACCGAAATGGAGAATTGTAACTGAAATAAATAATTGAAAAGACTGAAAAATGTAAAAAAAGTGTGAATATGCAAATACTAATTTTTCAGATATATTTAGTTTATTAATTTTAACTAATTTATCTTGAAAAACCAGTCGGTCTCAGGAATTATAAAATATTTTGGCATGAGTAACATTGCAAAGTTGCAAAGTGCAAACATAGCCCCCTGTTTGCAAAGCGCTTAAGGTGCAGGCAGATGTCTTGACCTCAGCTGCTACGAATCCCTTTGTCGGCTTTGATAAAATTTTCAAGTTAATCTAGCCAAGTTGTCAAAAATTGACAACTAAAGAAAACGAAAACGAAAGGAAAAACTAAAATGAAAGAAAACAAAAGGAAAACGAAAACGAAAAAGAAAACGAAAGAATTGTCAACTGAAAAAAGAGCGTAGCTGTATATAATTGAGCCTAGAAATAAATACCTGGAAGCAAACATCGCACATTTCAGTTTATTTATTTGGTAATCACATTAAAGTGTAGCATGGAATTGTATTCTTATTCTAGCTCATTAATATAGCTTGCCCATATCCACTCTCTCTACCACTGAAATTGACTTTCAAGTGCGCCGCATTTGTCACAATAGTTGTTTGAATTTCCGAGCGCACATTGTTTGCACTGGTTGCAGTTGAAAGAGCAAATGTTGGCAAAAATTGTGGGATCGTAGTTTGCAAAGACACAATTAACTTTTTTGCATTCGACAATTTTATCAGTGCAATACTTGAAGCAGTCGGTAGTTGCTGTAAAACATGAAACGGTGTGCAAACATGCCAAAACAATCACAATAACATATGAGTGCATCATAACCTGAAAATACAAGTTTACATATGTGAAATACATTAAAGTTTAAGCACAACAATTTTTACGCGGCCGCCGCGAGCAGCCGCGTATATACTATATTACAAACGCTCAGTTTAGCACGTATCTCGTGCTCACTGTGTTGATTGCTGTGTAAAAACTTCTAGGTTGTAAAAATACATTATTTGTGTCAGCGTGTGTGTTAATCGTGTGTGCAAATCGTCGTGGATCTCAGCGTATAACGTGCAGTGATTAAGTGTACTGGCTATCACGCTTGCATATAGTTACGAAACGGCAGCTTTGTGTTTGTGTCTGTGTGTGTCAATTGCAGGAAACTTTTGCACAAACACAGCAGGCATTAAAACACAACCTGTCGTAACAATGTTTGCTAAATTGAATATCAGCGCGCCGGTACCAAGACATTCTGAAGCTGTTGGCAAAGCGTAGCTTGTGACGGCTATGCATGTAGTTGAGCTGTGAAGACATTATCAACAGCTAAACTATGTACTTTAGCAACTGTTGTTGTCACCCAACTTTTGGGTTTTACTCATTGTGAACGGTTTTTTCACATGAACTTTTTGCAGCTTCATAAACTGTCATAAAGGGTGACTTTCACCCCAGTGAGTGGTTTTTAAAAATGGCTTGCAGTGTTAAATCTGTTGGCATTTTGGTGCCTCGTTTTATATTCGAAGAATATCCTCGGCATCGTACCTAAGGATGTCGCAACGAAATCTGTCGAAAATTGGTGTAACTTTACTCGCAAGACGTGCTTGTTGTTTCTTATCCTGAGAAGCACCTTAGCTGTTCTTCAGAAACTTGAACAGTTCTACAATAACAATGATTTGTTGCAAACTAGCAATAGAATTGTAACGGTCGCCGAACGCCAAAGGCCTTAGCCTATTCACGCCGTAATCCAACAGCCAAGTCCAGATTTTATTATCAAGCCGCACAACTACGAACACAGGCAAGCCAGCCCAATAACTCGTACAGAAATAACACACTGTTTTGCGAAACGCCACATTAAATTCTCTGAGGTTTCTATCAGTGTTTTGGCTGCTATCTTTAAAATGGATTAAATTGCATTAAACGGAATAGATTAAAATCAGTTTTGCCCATAACTCATGACATCGTTTATCAATTCATACGAAATTTGCGATAACAACTATTGGTAGCACCTCCCGCTTGTGCACAAATTTCTATAAGTCTACCTCAATATCGATATATATAAGTCATTAGGCAAACAAATTTAAATCTAACCGTTTAATCCATTTTAGGAATTGCTCCTAAGTCTTTTTAGGAGTCTTTTTAAGTTTTAGTTCAGACTTAATAGTTCAGATTGAAATTTAGACTTTTAATAATTTGGCTATATTTTATAGCTATGACGTGACAGAATATCAATATATATCGAAGACAATTCCAAAGGAAGCCTTATGGACAGACTAATTATGGCTATAATTTAGTGCAGATCGTTTTTGTAATAGTAAAAGCTTTGTCGTAGGCGGTCACAATCTAACTGGTGCCTTAAGTTAGTTTTTAACTGACTACATGGTTTACCAATAATGCTCACAAACATGGGACTTAATCACCCTTGTAAAATGCTGATTCGGAAGAATGTTTTTAATGACAGTGTTATTGTGTAAAATAAGTACAACTATCATTCTCCTATGCGTCTACTTTGTTGACAAAGCAAACAATTTGTTGGAAATTTGATTTAATTTTTGTTGCTTAGTAATTACTTTTTAATCATATTAACTAATATATAAAATTGAAAAGTTTAGTTTTCAGTCACTATACAACTACTGTAATTATAAACACCAAGCTATACCCCAACCACATGCGAAGGCAGTCTCTGAAAAGCTATACGAATCAATTTTAAACAGAATTGACAACCCAAACTTTGCAAATATTTCTACCATAATGTTTTTGTACAGTCGAGTTTGCTGATGATAATGATACCGAAATCGCAAATAATGGGGTCATTTGTTCGGTAATTCATTCTAACAATTTCGAAGCAGTCGTAGGTATATCGGTTTTGCTATTACCGGATAAGTATTCTAGCTTTATCAGTGTTTTACGACTGCAATAGAAACTGGAAGAGTAACGTCATTTATCACCAGAAACAAGAATTTTGTTTAAAATTACACTGAAAAGACTCACGCTAGCACTTAGCACGTCGTAGATTCATACTAGTGTAACGGGGACGTTCTCGGTCCCCCCCTTTAATGACTCAGCCTTCCATAGCCTACGGTATGTAAGCCGAGAGTTTTACTAACTCATAAATTTTAATCAAATCAGGCCAATAAAACTTGACCTTTTTGCTCATAAATTACTGAAATTTTATATCCACCCACAACTGTTACTAAGCTAGCGCCACATGCTCACATGACACACCTACCGTAGTCAAAGTGCTTAAAAAGCTACGCCAACTTCGAATTAGTTAGTTGTCGTCAAGTTGTGTCTGAGAGTCGGTCGGTTTGGTCGTGAGCGGTGTGAAGTTGACTTTGACTACGGTGGATACATTGCAGACTGACACAAGACTGGTTGGATTCATGGACTTAATAAAGTGATTTGCTGTTAATTGTGTTTTTGCGCGGTTGATGTTAGATAGGGCTAGTGTAGGACAATAAGTAACCTAAGGCTTCTTCTTCGTCTTGAACTCGTGACCTTTCTTCTACGGTCACTTTGTTGTACAGACCTTCGCTCAGCCTACTGGCCTACTTGATGGCCTTAATTGCCCCCAATTGAATCCTGTTGAGTCCGTTAAGACTCGTTCAGAAAACCCCTTAGCCTTACTGGTTACATGGCATCCCTGAATTGAAGACAAGTAACAGAGCATTTCGTGTGTACGGCAATGTCACAGTCAGAACACAACACTGACCCTACTGACCGCGATGTACGCCATTTACACATTCTGCTGCAAAGACAAAATGAAACTATTGACCAACACGCACGTCACATACAAACACTGACACAGGCCTTAGCTAACTCAAACTCAACAATAGGTCTTAAAACAACTTCAGTCTCACCGCAACTGTTTGAAGGACGCGCAGGTATTGATGACTTTTCACAATGGCTTGATATATTTGAACTATACGCAAACAGCCTACACTGGACTGATGCAGCCAAATGCGAAAATTTGCCGTTATTCTTACGTAACTTTGCACTGGACCAATATAAAGACTTGGCTGAGGCAGATAAGGTCAATTACGTCAATTTGAAGATTGCACTGACATCTGCCTTACTGCCAGCCGAAAGTCAGCGAATTTCAAGTCTCATACTAAGAGGCAGAGTTAAGAAAGACACCGAAAACCTAGCCACTTACGCACAGGACATTAAAAGACTGGGTCGGGCTGCATTTTCTAACATTGATCAGCTAGTTCGTGACCAGCTAATTAAAGAAGCGTTCATTTTGGGCTTGCCTGAAAATCTGAAGGAATACGTTTTAGACAAAGACCCAGATACCTTACAAAAAGCGTTCACACTGGCCCAGAAAAAAGAAGCTCAGGGAAGTCTTCTTAGTCGCAGCAGACTACCACTGCCAAATGATAGTTTTCAGTCCAACTTGAAGGACACACTGACAACAATACAGCAAACCTTAGCAGAGATTAAAACCAAGCCAGAACAAAAAGTAACTGAGACTTCCACAGACAAGCTGATAAAGGCCTTACAAGTGGCTTTTGTGTCCTCAAGGTCAAGGCAAAGTTCAGAGTCTGAAATGAGCAATCACTTTTCTCGACCACGACAAAAAGATAGTACAAGACAGCGTTATACAAGTAGGTCACCGACACCATACCCAGTTCAAACGCCGAACAGATATCGCTATGAGCGACCACGACAACATGAGCCTTTATATGAAAGTAGGTATAGTTTCTCACCGCCTAGACACAGACATAGATACGTTCGCTTTGAGTGGACTGCCAGAGGGGACCCAATTTGTGCTAATTGCGGACATGAAGGTCATATTAGAGCATATTGTGACACTTCCAGACACCGGTCACCAACACCACATGACAAACGGAGTCAGTCTCGTGACAGACAGGATGATAACTACCGACGACATGAGTCGGGATACAAACGTGAACATATTGATTATCGACCCAACCGGCAAAGACCACATGACTCAGAAAGAGAGTATCGTTCAAAAACGCCCGAGTACGTAAAACGTAACCGGTCTCATTCAGCTGACTCAGCCAGTAGATCCTCAGCATACAGAAACAAACATAGCGTCGACATACTACAACACATGCCAAACTCTGACGAGTCAGAAAAAGCTCCAACAAAGCCACCTTCCACTGACATTGTAGATGCATTTGACAGTGAATTTCTACAATTATATGACCAATTGCGATTAACTGACGATGACTTTGTTCTTGATCTAACTGATAAAGATACAGTTCATGTCATTCCGACAAACTCATTAGACGTACCATCAGACTCAAACACAGAGGGACAAGCTTCGACCAGCAACACCTATGATCTGTTATCTGAGTGGACCTCAGGTCATCTATCGGGAATGGATTTGACGGAAACAGATGTCACAGAGGATGATGACAGGACAACACAACAAGACCTACACTACTTTTACGACCACTCAGTCTCGACAATGGTGACACAGATATTACAACCGACTCTGAAGAATTAACAGTAGAACGCGAGGTTGTGACCGAGTTCGATCTCACTTCAAGAGATCTCAACATACCAAGTCAACAAGCAGCACAGACACACGAAAGCAACCACACAGTCAACACGTCTCTCTTTAAGTGCAAACCTGGTCTGTGCGCTTTCACAATTTTTCTATTAACTTTAGAAATACTTACTTTGCTTGGAGTAGCAATATTTTTTTGGATACTATGGGCATTACCTATTGCCGACGGACACGTCTTCCAAATTTGTTATCAGACACCCGGTGGGCATCCAGTTTCGGTTCCCACTCATATCCCTTGCAATGCACCTAAAAAGGCCTTGGTCACTCGCAAACACGCGCAGATATGGTTACCTAGAATGATACCACACACTGCCCCAGCAGCTTCATGTCAGTTAATTCGAAATGAAATTTGCACCCATGTAACTTTCTTTGGATCTCGTCAAATTGTTTCAAATACGAATGTCAACTTAGCCGTTCGACCTAATCTTTGTCGACAAGTCTGGGCTACTAAATTTTACATTAACGGGCCGTTGTTTCCTGTAGCTGCCAACCAGTGGTCCACAAACCTTCAATCTAGGCCAATTTTTGAATGGTGCTGTCGTAAGAAATGCAAGATTACGGACAACTTCATAATAACCACTGGCACTGTGGCAACGACTACTGGTGTTGTAACCATGAGTGATCTAGGTACTATAAACAATGCCAGCGTTCACAAAAACTATAGCTGTGACTCCACGTCGACTATAATCTGGGATCGTAAAGACATGCATGCTATTTGTCCGTACCAACCGGATGGATTTTACGACACACAAATTAGCGACAAACATGTTGTCATTGACACCATTCAAAAAGCATTCACACTAACTAAACGAGCATCCCATTCATGCCTGCACCCGCACACTTATCACACTGACCAAGGAGTTTTATTGAGATTTTTAGATGACAGGTTCCCCCATCCTTTAATTCAAGCCAATTCAATGTCATGGAAGTCATCGTCAAATCTTAACAACTCCATAGACAGAAAACTTGACTATTTGTTATACAAAGCACGACAAGCTGAAATAGCAAACTTTCGCCAAATTTGGTTGACAATCTGTCAAATAACTAATAAACAATTACAAATCATACATCAGTTGTTACGGATGGAGCCTACTCTGGGTGCACGCGTTCTGCTAAATAGCACAGACATTTCTGCAAAATTTTCTGGTGAAGCACTAATAATTTGGTCTTGTCTTCCAATTATACCCGACCACATTTACTGGGACTACAAAGTTAACGACACTTGTTACGAGCTAGTACCTGTTCAGTACAGAGACACACTGTGGTTTTTGTCTCCTGGTGGCAATGACCTAGTGCCATCCTCACTTACCACTCCATGTCCATCACAGGTAAACGGTATTTATTATGATGGCGAATGGAAATCCACTACAGGAAAAGTATCAGTGACTAAGTTATCGATAACATACTTTTCAGACTGGGACTCATTTACCATAGCGTCTCCAATACTTTTACAAACGTCCAACATAATGATCCTACAATCGACATTGTGGCAACAATATTTATCAAAAACACGTGAGCTCGAGAACAAAATGTCCGCCCTGACAGCCTACGCATCGACTTTTTCTAGTGCGCCATCTGTAATACATGAAACGGTCGCTACAATTAAAGATGACTATACTGATGATGATCACAGATACTCAATTGTTCAACAGTTGGAAGTCACAGGACTCTACTTACATCCTATACTAGATATTTTTCTAACTGGAACTGTACAGTTATTTTTAAATATTTGCATATTCATCATGATTGCAATTTTTGTTCATACCAAGGCACTCCAATTGACTAATTATTGTCTACGCCGCTACGTCAAACGCAATAACCTAGACTCACATCAGTCACGACGTCAACAGCCACAATCAATACTAACAAATCATTCAACAGCGCCACACCGACAACCATCCAACAGGCATACTACTTGGTCACACACAACGTACCATACTGATCAATGGGACCAAGAAACCCAAGAAATACCTCGATGTTTTGCCATTGAAAATGATCCAACCGTGACACCAACTCATGAAATCTGCTCAATCGACAACCTATCTATTGATTACTTATCTTTATCCAATCCGGATCCATTCAATGACTTCACAACCAACTATATGGAATCTAAAACTGTACTGTTAGACTATACAAAGTCCAAAAATAAGGTCTTGACAGCCAGTTCTTCGACTGACATCGAAAACCAGAGCAAGCGACACCTTTCCACGCAACAGTAAGTGTGAAAGTCAGTGATATACATATGCGAGCGCTTTATGATACTGGTGCAACCGTTACCCTCATTGCAAAAAAATGCGTGCCAGCGTCCTCCAAACTAACACCGTAACGGGGACGTTCTAAAAAGTAGGTCCCCCGTGTAACGGGGACGTTCTCGGTCCCCCCCTTTAATGACTCAGCCTTCCATAGCCTACGGTATGTAAGCCGAGAGTTTTACTAACTCATAAATTTTAATCAAATCAGGCCAATAAAACTTGACCTTTTTGCTCATAAATTACTGAAATTTTATATCCACCCACAACTGTTACTAAGCTAGCGCCACATGCTCACATGACACACCTACCGTAGTCAAAGTGCTTAAAAAGCTACGCCAACTTCGAATTAGTTAGTTGTCGTGAAGTTGTGTGTGAGAGTCGGTCGGTTTGGTCGTGAGCGGTGTGAAGTTGACTTTGACTACGGTGGATACATTGCAGACTGACACAAGACTGGTTGGATTCATGGACTTAATAAAGTGATTTGCTGTTAATTGTGTTTTTGTGCGGTTGATGTTAGATAGGGTTAGTGTAGGACAATAAGTAACCTAAGGCTTCTTCTTCGTCTTGAACTCGTGACCTTTCTTCTACGGTCATTTTGTTGTACAGACCTTCGCTCAGCCTACTGGCCTACTTGATGGCCTTAATTGCCCCCAATTGAATCCTCTTGAGTCCGTTAAGACTCGTTCAGAAAACCCCTTAGCCTTACTGGTTACACTAGTGTAATCAGTGGTTAATGTCGACTAGCATCGTTTACTATTAGCAGAAATGCACAAGAGCATTCAGCAAAATGGTCTGCAATTTGTGATAGAAAAAAGTGTACTAAAAAACAAATATAGATCATAGTAAACTAAGTACAGCGTATAAAACATTGCAAGACATTACAATTTTCTTAACGAAATGTTTAATATTTGAGATAATGTTTAATTGCAAACAATCCGCAGTGCGACGAGATGGCCGCAAAATCCAACATAACATTGGAAAGTATGCTCAGTATGTGCCAGTCACCGTTAAGATGACTGGGAAAAATTACTGCCATTTCTTCTATTAGCATGTGAATTGTGAACTACTAGGGCCTTTTCATAAAAAGATTAAAAATATTGAAATTAATCAGCTATATTAAAAATATTAAAAGTGTTTAATCACGTTTTCATAAAATCAAGATTAAAAATATTAAAAATATTAAGAATATAATTTTTAATATTTTTAATCCTGCCTAGCTGATACGCGTTCAGCATGCACGCATATAACACTTATATGCATATAACGCATATAAGGTATACTCTGCTAGAGCGTAGAACAGTCAGTTTTGTCAAAATTTCTGATATTTTTTTAAACATAACTTTGCGGAAAATCAATGAATTGGCTTGAAATTTTGAAAATAAGTATATCAATATTTGTATTACCACCAGTTTTAATATCATGAACTAAATTACTGTTGTGTTGTAGTTATATGCTAACTAAACAAGTTGCCTCTGAGAGGGGCAGTTTCAGCCCTTGGACGCTCCAATTCAAAATGATAAAATAACAAGTTTTCACCAAACTTGATTGTACGGGTGTAACCTTGGCAAAAGTTTACATGTGACATTCAACCTTTTTTGTCAAAAAGCGTGCTCATCAGTAACAATCCACAAAGCTGAAGTTAGTCCGTTTAGTTAAATACGTGATTCCTAAACTACGGAACTGCGGGCAAAATGAGTCGATTTCAGTTAGTCCACTAATAGAATGCGCCTTTAGGTTCTACCAATACTACATGTTAAGAAGAATGTAAAACTTCTTATTCTGCCTAATCGGCGCCAAATAAGCTGATGTAAAAAAACTGGAACCAAACATATTGCCAGTTTTTGAATAGGGGCTCCTAAAAATGCACTTTTACATGTAAATCATAGGCACAACAAAAGTTTTTTGTGGTCACAAAGCATCCATTCACTCGAAATTTTTGCGGACACTAACGAAGTTGATTTTTGCAAGATTCGATAGCCTAATATCACAATTCACAATACAACCTGTGTGATACATTTTCAAAATTTTTGCTCATGGCATATGCAGTGACGCCAAAAATGTAAAATTACTCAAATTTGGCGGCCTGAAAACGGTCATTTTTTACATTTTGCCCTCGATTGTAGATTTGAACTCAACATATCAAAAATCCGGAATCCGGATCATACGATTTTGCGCAAACATGTGGGCTAGACCTTGCCATGTTTTAGTTTGATTTTTTTATATCTGGTGTGTACTAAACCTGTCCAAGTAACGGTTATTTATTTGATTTTTTGCGCACTTTTGCCTATGTAAATACACTGAACCAAAAGTGTGCCTTCAGGCTCAATTCTTTTTATCGGAGGTTGAGGTGCCTTGGGGAGTAATACATAAGCAGAATCGGAGAACTTGATTTTTGACCTGGGTAGCCAACCCCTTAAGCTAAGCCATACCAGGCTACGATTGATAGCTCAAAGACAAAGGTATGCTAACTACATATGTTACCTACGGTGTGTGAGTGTAGCATATGCTTTTAAACTCCATTTAGGGCAACGGTTTGGAGTAGGCATGGGCACGTTTAAACGGTTTGAACCGTTTAAAAGCGTTTAAACGTTTAAACGGTTTGGAACCGTTTAAACGTTTACGGGTTCTAGAACCGTAACCGGGTAAGCGGTTTTAGAACCGTTTAATGTTTAGTACGTTTAAACGTTTAAACGCGGTTAAACGTATAAACGCTTAAACGTTTAAACGCTTTCATGTATAATCGTTTAAACGTTTTATACGCGTTTAAACGCCTACTTGTACAATCGTTTAAACGTTTAAGCTTACTTGTTCAAACGTTTAAACGTTTAAACGCGTTTTCTCATCTGTAAACGCGAGCGTTTAAACGTTTACAGATTTTTGTAAACGTGCCCATGCCTATTTTGGAGTTGTGAGTACCCAGACATACATATATCAAGAGTACATAATAAAGAAGACTTTTCCCTTTTGTATATAGCTAATCGGCAGAAATAGCCCTTCTACGCCTTGATTTCAAGGGGGGTGGCGTAACCACCCTTAAATTAAGTCATGCCTTGATTCCAGGGTGGGGGACATCCCTGCGTTTGAGCACACGGATGATTGGTGTCTTGATTTCAGGGGGAAGGGCGGTACACCCCCTCGTTTAAGCACACTACCAGCTGACAACATATTTCGAGCCGTCAATTTGCTGAAACAAGGGGGGGGGGCGGGTCACAAAACGAGAACGTTTTGCTCCATATTAAACCAGAAACAGCACAATAATAAGGACAATTAAAAGGCTAAAGAAAACAAGCAAAATCTCAGTTTGGCAAGATTAAGAAGTTCATAGACCGCGTTGACGCTAGAGTTCTTTCACTACCAAAATTTCGCGGGCCGGGCCAGGCCTATTACTCGCGGGCGGGGCCCGGCCCGCACACACCGGCCGGTGGCGGGCCGGGCTACGGGCCGGGCTACGCGCCGGGCCGCGGGCCGAGCTGCGGGCCGGGCTGCGCGCCGGGTCGCGGGCCAAGCTGTGGACCGGGCTTCGTATCAATAAAACAAAACAGGAAGCCAAATCGAGCCTAAGACTGCAACAGACGCCCACGAACACGACTAGCACTAATTTGCATTATCGTATGCGCGCATTTGGTGTAAATTTCACAAGTGTGCATATAGCATGCAGCCTGAGCGACGTGACAAAAATCAATATCAATGCAGACCCGCCCGCGGCCCGACCCGTGGCCCGGCCGCAGCTCGGCCCGCCACCAGCCCGCAGCCGACCCGCGACCCGGCCCGCCACCGGCCCGCGGGCCGGTGGAAATTACAGGCCCGCAATTTCGCGAGCCGGGCCGCGGGCCGGGCCATGTCATAGCAATTGCGGGCCGGGCCCGCAAAGAACTCTAGTTGACGCACACTTTTAATAACTTTTGAAGCATACGTAATCAAAGTTAACAAACAGTTTGATAATCGAGACTATGTTTTTTTCTTGAATGTGAATTGGATTTGAAAAGGCCACATTTCACGGCTTTTTGGCTGCGTTGCAGACCGAACGCTATGGACATTTTGCTAAAACTTGGTTGAAACACATTTGTCTTATGGAATCCTTATAATACAGAAAGCTCAAAATATATCTTTCTGGTGAACAAGACTTACGAAAGGCAGAGCTTCAGCGAATCATGATAGGTACTACTCCTCTAATTTATTACTAAAGTAAAACAAAATTTTTTGGCAACAGTATTGAGTATGTACCAAGCATACCTTTTAAGTACATTAACCGGAGGTCATCGTAAACCTGTTCGGCCCGCGTCAATGTGCACTCATAAGTTTCATATATTTACCATTTACCATTTACGCTGCTTAGGCCCAAATTTTAAAAAATCGTTCATTTTTTCGCTAAAACACGGTAATTTTTTTTCAGATTTGGTACAGAGGCAGTCAACATGTCGTTGCAAGACCTCCCAGCATAGGCCCTTGTGTTAACGTATGATTGTTTTAGTCTTGATTTACCATTTTAGTAATGTTTTATAATATTAAAAATTGTATAAAGTTGCAAACACATGCCTATACATTGCTAATGTAAGTTTATGTAGCCGCATACTATTATCAATCAAATTATCGAGCCAATCAAAGCCGAATATTGATCAAATTGAACTTGAACATTTTTAATATTTTTAATCTTCGACTTCGCACGCGTATTAAAAATTTACATGTTTTGCACGTAATTTTTAATCAGCGAAGATTAAAAATATTAAAATCACGAAAACGTGCTTGGGAAGCAGTGACTGAAAATATTAAAAATTTTAATGTCGTTTTCATAAAATCAGGATTAAAACATGTCCAGCTGACTGCCAGCCAGCGCGTATGTTAAAGCACATGTTTAATCTATTTTATGAAAACGATTTTGGATTAAAAATTCACGCTGCAATCAAACTATACATTTTTAATATTTTTAATCTTCATAGCTGCAACTGAATTTTAATGTCGTTTTCATAAAAAGATTTATTTTAATCTTTGATTTTTAATCTTTTTATGAAAAGGCCCTAAAAAAGTAAAAAGCCTACACGGGTTAATAGATAACTTGGGGTGTTCCAAATATGGTGTGAAAAAAAAAGACTTATGATACTAAACTTTTCGACTGTGTTATTCGAGAACTCTAACTTTCGACTCGGACTAAACTCTACACGATCACTTCCTTAGGTTCACTATCAACACAATACGAACAATGCAAAACATACGTTGCGAACAGGGTGTGACGTTTAGGTACTGAATGCTTTATACTGCGACAATACAACAGATCACTGACTTTGCCTAGCTCTCCTGACTATATCGGATCTCTCAACTCAACTCAGCTCAGTGGGGTAGCAGAGGTTAGAAATGTTTTTGCGGGGGCTCCACCCTTCGAAAAGGGAACCGAGTAGCTACAGAAGACTAAACTACAGAGATCCGTTTAGGTCACCTATGGATCCTAGTCCAACCTCGTAGTTAAGCTCAGTACCTCTGCGTGCTAACTCAGTCGAAATGCTTACGATCGCCGAAACGTACGTAAACACAAACAATATATGAAAACACTAACAGTACTACCTCCACGGCGATCGTGTTTACCTATAGTTCTACCGATTTCTCAATGACAGAAACACACCCTTTAATTTTGACTAAGTTCTCGCTAACTCTCAATCGACGTGTAAATCACTCAAAGTTTGCCTCTCCTATAGCTTTACTTAAACTTCACTTGAGCAACTGGTCTCAGGGGATTTGAACTGCTCGGACAAGCTTTTCTGCTCTGCCCGTCGTGATTCGGGGGGACACCAAAGGCCGGGGATAACTAGGAACTTATACCTTATTTCAGAGGCCTAGCTCAACCCTGACGCCTGCTTTTTCTGGTGTCGGGGGACACTAACGGATCAACTCCCCAATGCTATCTCAGTAACAAAACTTTCACTTCACTTTTTGACTAACAATTCGAACTCTACTCAGTACTACAAAATATGTGTGACCGGTGCAAATTACGTATTCCTGAAAGAGATAGCACAAATATCCTAACAGACAATCGTAGCTACGATCTACTTCCTAAATAACGCGCGTAATAGACAATGATACTCTTGAATTCAAGAAACCGCTAAGGACACAACACCACGGACTGATTCGGAACGGACACACGGTAATCAACCTGAAAACAACCTACTCTGGAACCGGCACTCTTCTAGCCTGACCCTGTCTAGGCTAGATCACTCTACAGCTCTGATCTACTGGTCTACTCGATGCCTCAACAGGTCTACTAGCTATTCTATTACTGATCTGTCCTATAGGGTCAGCCTAGGCACTACTACTACAATGCTAAGGACAGTGGGGGGAGCAACTAACAGGATAAGTCCTGGTTGGAGAATGGCTGGCTGGCTGACTGGAGCGACGACCGGAGCGGGCCTGGGCAGGATGGGCGGCAACCGACGGACCTGAGCGGCGGGACTGGAGACGGACGCCGGCGGCGGGCTGGCGGAGACCGGCGACGGGCAAACGGACGGCGGAGACGGCGGACACGGGACTGGACTGGGCGGCTCGAGCTTGACGACCGACCTGGGGAGCAGCGTGGCAGTCGGGGCACGGGCGCTGGTTAGCGCTGAAACGGGGACGGACGGCGGAAAGCGAGGGGAAGCCGGGGCCGGAATAGGCTGAACCGGACGAGCGAGCGAGAGGGGGCACGGGAGGAACTCGGACGCGACGGCGTACGAGTTGGACAGAGACTTGGAGGGGTCGGCAAAGCGCTGAATGGCGCGGTAGCGGCAAAATAGGTGGCCCAGTGGCCTCTAAAAAGGAAAGCGCTTAATGCGCGAGCAAAATACGGGACAGTTCAAAAGATATGGCCCGATGGGGCGATCTCGCAGAGTTCAGAAAGAAAGACTGAGTCGGAAATGCGGGGTATTATTTATTGGATGTCGAGACAGGTTAAATACAGGCAGGGGCAAATGGTGCAATATCGCAAGGGAGCAGGAGAGAGCTGAATTTGGAGGCCGACTAACTGCGGCTAAAATCTACAACCCGACTCTTAGCTACTACTTGGGGGGCGGCTATTTTCTTTGTCCTTCTTTGTCGGGATCTACCGATCCCGAATCTAACCAATCAGAAGCGGCCGTTCTTAGGCCCGCCTACCTACACTTTCGCAAATTTCCACTTGAGGGCTGGGGGGTCGAAGGCTGCTGGCCCTCACACCTCGAACTTAATTCCTTTTTAATGGCCCTTGATTCCTGGTGGGCCCAGGTATCATAAATATTTCTACTTCTTGGTGGGCCTACCAGAGAACTTAAACACTTGAGTTACTGTAATGTGACAAAACTGGAAAAACATGAACCATGAAACAAAAAAGGAGAAAGAGGGGGGAAAATGGGGGGAAAGGGAAAAATGTGACTAAAAACCAAGTTATTACTTAACCACTTTGTTAATATTACGTATTATTAAAATATATACTTCATTACATACTGTGTGAACTTAAGACTTGACTGCTGTACTTAATTATTATGCATTATGGGCTGCAGACCCATTCAAAACTTGACATGTACAATCTACCGTAATCCTCTTACTAAACTTAGGGTAAAAATTAAGGCTTTCTTCTGCTCCCAAAAAACATGTTATCAATACCGTAAAGAGTTCAAAAATGAGTCCATGATACATATTATGAAATGACGAATCAAATAATACCAAACACAAATGCATTACTGTTACTAATTACTAAATTATAACATTACAAAAATAGGGTCTGAAACTACTCTTTTCACGCCTACGATTCCACTTCAAATTCGACTAAACTTCACTATCTAACTTCGAATAACTTCAGCTGTACTACTTCGAATAACTTCAAACTTTCCATAATTATTCACTACTTTATGCTCTACAATTCCGTATATTTCACATTC
Organism: Trissonchulus sp. WLG1_4; assembly: GCA_030248245.1. NCBI lineage: Eukaryota > Metazoa > Nematoda > Enoplea > Enoplida > Ironidae > Trissonchulus > Trissonchulus sp. WLG1_4. The sequence continues at coordinate 60,369 of JASANF010000071.1, forward strand.
CACAAGACCAAAAAATTACTTAGTTATTAATCGCTAAACTTCGCTAATTACTTCTGTTTTAGCTTCCAGCTAGCTCGCCAATATCTGGGCTAATGCTATGGCTTAGCCCAGATATTGTTTACAAACAACTATCCGGCTAGCTTCTATACTCTCAGGGGGGACTTCCAAATCACTGCTTAAATCTCGGTTAATTACTGATTAAAACTCACGACCCTCAGACCATACGGACAAATAATGATACGGACAATTATTACGAATACAGGGACAATATTACTATACGACAAACGGCTTCAATTATAGACAGGGAGCACAAAGGAAAGGGGACGGATACTGGCTTAGGACATTATTACATATTACTTCGACTTCTTT
>JASANF010000074.1:0-82728 GCA_030248245.1 Trissonchulus sp. WLG1_4
ATATATGAGCAAATTTCCGAGAAGTTCAAAGATGGCTCTATGTATGGCCGGATGGGTCAAAAAATAGAATTGGCTGATTTTTGCAGAAATCAAAGGTACTTATGAGACTAGATTTGTGTCCAAATATTTCTTTATAGAAATTACCCCAAGTCGAGATACGGTCATTTGAATTTTGAGCTATGACGATTTTTTGGACAAATTTTACGTTCAACTTTGGTATGCAGTTTTTCAATGATTACGAATGGTAACGTTCCAGTGTTTTGTCACATGTAGTACCTATATTATTATGCAATTTCAGTGTGTACAATAAAAGCTACAGCATCCGGCACGTTTTGCAAACTTGCTCCTATGTTTAGCACATAAAAGGTGCCGGTTATGCTATATATATGGCATATCCGGCACTTTTTACATGATAAAGATAGGAAAGAAAATGCAAAAGGTGTCGGATGCTGTAACTTAGCATATCCTTGACCAAATGTTGTGATTTATAGCTCGAATGAAAGAGCTTCATGAGAGCTTTTAAATGACACCAAAATTATGCAATTTCAGTGTGTTTTTGTGTTTTTTTTACCTTTTGCAAATGTGCTCAAATATGGCATATCTGGTATTTCCACCGAAAATTTTAGTATTATTCGGTATATCCATAATTTTGGTGTCATTTGAAAGCTGTCATGAAGTTCTTTCATTTGAGCTATAAGTCACAAAATTTGGTCAAGGCTATGCTAAGTTACAGCACGCGGCACCTTTTGCCTTTTCTTTCCTATCTTTATCATATAAAAGGTGCCGGATATGCCATATATATGGCATAACCGGCACCTTTTATGTGCTAAACATAGGAGCGAATTTGCAAAAGGTGCCGGATGCTGTAACTTTTATTGTACACACTGAAATTGCATAATTTTGGTGTCATTTAAAAGCTCTCATAAAGCTCTTTCATTAGAGCTATAAATCACAAAATTTGGTCAAGGCTGTGCTACGTTACAGCACCCGGCACCTTTTAAATTTTCTTCCCTATCTTTATCATATAAAAGGTGCCGGATATGCCATATATATGGCATAACCGGCACCTTTTATGTGCTAAACATAGAAGCAAATTTGCGAAAGGTGCCGGATGCTGTAACTTTCATTGTACACCCTGAAATTGCATAATTTTGGTGTCATTTAAAAGCTCTCATGAAGCTCTTTCATTCCAGCTATAAATCACAACATATGGTCAAGGATATGCTAAGTTACAGCATCCGGCACCTTTTGCATTTTCTTTCCTATCTTTATCATGTAAAAGGTGCCGGATATGCCATATATATAGCATAACCGGCACTTTTTATGTGCTAAACATAGGAGCAAATTTGCAAAAGGTGCCGGATGCTATAACTTTTATTGTGCGCACTGAAATTGCATAATTTTGGTGTCATTTAAAAGCTTTCATGAAGTTCCTTCATTTGAGCTATAAATCACAAAATTTGGTCCAGGCTATGATACATTACGGCACGCGGCACCTTTTGCATTTTCTTCTCTATCTAAAAGGTGCTGGATATGCCATATATATTAGTGATGTGGATCGGATCGCCGGATCGGATCGGATCACCGATCCGGGGGTCGGATCGGATCGGATCGGATCGCTGAATTTGCCGGATCGAATCGCCGGATCGGATCGGCTTTAAAATTTCGGATCGGCGATTCGGATCGGTAGCATAAATTTTGAGTCAAGAACAAAAAATTTGACAAAATTTTGCAAAATTTAAAAACTTTTTGATCGATCACTCAAACGCACAAGTATATGTAACTACTACTCAAATTATCAAGTTATCGGCTTGATATTAGTGGAAGCACACAGTTTATGCATACACAAGTGGGGGGGGGAAGTTTCTCATCATTGAAGTTGCGTGAAGACACGTACTAAATGTGTGATGTGAAATGTTCAGAAATACATATATCTTAATTTTCGCCTACAAAAACATTCATGCAACAATGTTTTCGTTAACACAAGAGTTGGGCATTGCTCGTTACAGGCAGAATCGACGCAGATCAAAATTTCCGATCCGCGACCCAACCCAATCCGCGGTTTGACACTTGTGGGTAACGCACGATCCAAGCCGCGCCGTCATAGTCGACCCACGACCAACTTTGACCCACCATTTTAAGATACCGTACCTGGTGATCGATCGTGTTTAGCTAAAACCCCTGTACGATTTGCACAGTGCACATTGTTCACATTGGTTTTGGTACCTACTTTTACCGAATGGTACCCAAATTTAAGTACCCAGATTGGATTGAACAGGTGAAAATTTTTTCAGAATTCGCCAGTTTGACAAGATGCAGCGCCCCGCACAGCCTGAAATTTGTACCCGAGGGTTGATCCTCGGCTCAGATTTTCCGATCTAACCCAACACAGTTAATATCCACCTGCGATAGTGACCCAAAAATTTCAAGACATTTTCATTTTCCATTTAACAATTGTTTTGGTCGTGGGATTGTTGGTGAATTCTGTGCAAAGTTACAGCATTTACTTCCGTACTTAACACATAATAAGTGCCGATTATGCAGTTAAACTTTGCATATGAGAAGCTTATTGCTATACTTTTTTATTGATAATGTGGCTTTGTCTTGCAATTTAATGGGCTATTTTTCTGTTGTGTTTGGTACGAAATATATGTATAGAATATTGCTATGGCTCTTAGTATTGTTAGTACAGTCAGTTAGTTTTTCCTAGGGTCTGTTCATAAATTCGGATTAACTGGATTAGATTAACTGAATTATCTAGAATAACTCACCACAAAAGCTGGAGACCTTTTAAAATTAGACACACTTGTTACTCGGTGCAAATTGCATAAACGTGTAAATTCTTGGAAAGATGCACAATTTCTATGTCGAGTTATTTTAGTTAATTCAGTTAATCTAATCCTATTAATCCGAATTTGTAAACAGCCCCTTAGTGTTGTTAAGGCCCTCGCGGGAATGAAGAAACCCTGGATTTTTGGGTCTAAAGGAGTAGGGTACTTAACCGAGCTATGTAGTGTATTTGAACTGATGCGCGGATCAAGTCATTTAAAATTTGTATCCGGCACCTTGGTGCCGGATTTACAAAAAGGTGCCGGTTATGCAACTTGGGCCGACTATACATTATGTAAATAATTAAATAGACTAACAACACGTTTCTCAAGTTTGTTTTGCATATTGTAATTGATGTTTTAGCTTGTTGCTGGCCATTTTGTTGCAGTCAACAGTTGTGGTCCGAGCGCAAACTGCCGAAGGTAATATTTATGGTTGTTTTTACAAATCGATTTACGTACGATAATTTTTATTGTCATATGGCTTCTATGTAATTGACCGTGCTATAAATTTCTGATATTTGCTGGTCCTGTGACTAGTTACTTCAAGATTGAAGTTTATTTCACCTATAACAACGGTTCTGTGTACTACACATGTGAATATTCTTTCGTTCGCACGTGAATGCGGATCTTTGACTATGTAATATGCAAATTAAGTTGCATGTTGTACGCATAGTTGCAAGAGCGATCAGTTTTTGCGCAGGCCGCTGAAGCGGCCTTGCATGCTGATTTCAGGCAATGCACTGAAACCTGAATTGCATGTAAATCATGCTTAGTTCTAGTGCATTGAACTAAAGCTTTTGACTGTGCTGGTGCCACTGGGCTCCGACGCGATGCACAGTAGCTAGCCAGTGTACGTTCATGTGCGTATATTGTGTGTGTGTGCGTGCGTGTGTATGTGCCACTTGTGCTGCACTGCATGTCTACTCAAGAACGTGTGTGTTCGTTCGTGTATTACAACATTTAACCAACAGAATACCTGACATGCCTTTGCACAAGAATAGATTTTCTACACAATAATAACACCAATCGATTGAGTATTATCGACTTGACAAAGTTACATACATAAGTTAATAATAACTAGAAATCGACAAAGATAAAGATGACAGGTGGTTGTTCTAGATTGTGTACCTATGTAGTTGTTGTCAGTTAGGTCGTGTGTGGTTGTAATGTTGTCAGAGCCTACACAGAACTAAAATGGGCTGCAACGGGAAGTAGGTAATAACTAACAACCGGTCTTCAACTGTTTTTGTCAGCTAGTCAGTGCATGGTGGAGGCTAGCGAGTGGGTACAGTTTACCATCGGGCCTGGCTAACATCGGGTCGTGTTAGGTCCACTTATGCGCCGTGGGGGGGGGAAGTGGGAGGTTTAACCCTCTGCCAGATAGAAAGCTCACTTCTCCCAGACTGCCTAGACTCCAGACAGGTACTTCACTCCCCACAGAATGTTCGGTGGCTCACAAAGCAAAAATGGTGTCTCACGAAAAAAATGGCGTGAGAAAGGCGTGACAACGAGTAATAGGCCATAGTTTTGTGACTGATAATTTTTCTGCGCCCTGCTTTGTGTGCATATCACTCAGTTCAGTTCGAAAATTTTGAAATTTAATTTTCTAACAAATTTTCGTTAAGTTTGTTGTTGCATAGTCAGGATTTCAACTAATTCAGTGGCCTAAAATCTTTTGCATCTTCAAGTCCCTTCATGAAGACTAATAAAAACTGACATTTAAAAACTGCAAAGTGACTAAAGTAAGAAATTTATGGACTTGTAGTAGTAGCTTCACTACTCGTCGTCAGTCGTGTGAGACTGTCAGGTCGAATTGTTTGACTCGTTGCCAACTCTTAGTGTACAGCTACAGCAACGGTTTAGTGCAGTGTATTATGTAATCTGCAAGCACCACAAATGAGTTTTACAGTCGATCTAATACTGTACCTACTCCACTGGTTTTATATTTTAGTGCATGCCGCGCTAAAATTTTACCGAAACGGTAAAATAATACTGACTGTTATCTTGTGAAAAAAATACGCTCGTCGACAAAAGTGCTTGTTTGACGTTATTGTAGTGCCGCGGGCTACGGTGGTCCACCCTGGTTGGGGCTGGTGGCGGTTTGTGTAGTACACAGAACCGTTGTTATAGGTGAAAAAAATTTCAATCCTGAAGTAAGTATTCAACCTATAACCGGTTCTGTGTACTACACATGTGAATATTTGACTAAAGCCCGCTGGCACTGTTGTGTCGCTCACGCCTGTGCAGATATTGCACCAGTTTTGCATTACCAGGTGCGAGTGCAAATTGTCCACTCCACGGGTTAATTTGTTAGCAATTAATAATGTGATAACAGTGATAATAGTAACAAGCAACAATAACAATTTATTATTTGCCGCCCCTGCAGTTCTTGCCAACTCCCGTCGAGCACGCGATGCCTCATGGCGTCTAACCGTTTGACTCGGCAGCTGCTGTTGGGTTGGTGTTATAAAAATCGCGTCCTGTAAATCTTTTTCACCATACTGGGGTATTCTGTAATAAGAATTAAAGGTGTTAGCAGAAGTTCATGTAGCTTTCTCGATTATGCTAGACAAGCTCACGCCTTTACTCCATGCATGAGAAGTTGCTACTGCGCGTACTGAATGCGCTGTAGAAGGCCCTTTACTCCCAGGGCTTGCGTCAGTGATCACCCCAGTGAGCCATCTAGCTACGGGTTGTGGTGACGCTTGTTTGTGTGGATTTTTTACAGTGATGAACAGCGCGTCAGTGCCACTTCTAAGAGACTTTGTTGCTTGTAAGTAGGCGATAGTGTGCGTATAGGGATCAACTGAGGGATTATCACTGTATTTATACACAATGAATGTGTCCTTGTTAGACGTGCCCCCTGCACGTACTCTTTTGGGGCTCCTGATAGACGAAATCGAATACATTCATCTTGAATCTGCGTGTGGTCTGGGTCGACCGCAAGAAAGTGCAATGTTTGACAACGTCCAGCTAGGGCCAATGCTAGTAACATTGACAGCTTGCGGCTAAGTCGTGCTATGTCTAAGGCATCTGGTGTTCTCCAGCTGGCTAGATAACTCAGGATTTCATGCATTTCCCAAGATGCAAATTTCTTGCGTTTTTTGGGGCGTTTTACTAACGCTCGCTGTCCTAAGAAAGTCTTTAATTAGTTCGTGGTTGCTTATGTTATTGCTTCCCAATTTTGGTAGATGGTGAGATAGTGCCAAAACCGCTACATGTAGCGTCAAATATTGCACCCCTTTCTGGTATTTATAGTACAGATAACCAATGATTTCGCTCACATTTGGGTAGTGGCAGTTAGCGCCGTTTTGGGTGGCCCAGTGGTGCCATTCGACCCAGATGCCGTTATATTGAGCCAGTGTGGATAGTTTTCGAGCGCTGACCAGGAAGTTTGGACTTGGACACCCCATAGCTGCTGCTTGTTGGTGTAATCCGTAGCGCTAGGATCGATCAGTTTGCGTTTCCGCAAGCCATTTCTCAGTTTATGTAATGGAAATGAACATTGATGGCCTTGAAGCATTTGGTGGCCAACTTAGTCAAAATATTGTGGTTTGTGCCTACCTTATACACTGCCAAGAGTTCAAGAACATTAATGTGTAGTTTGCATTCTGCGTCGGACCATGTTCCACGGTATGTTTTCTCGTCTACTGTATAGCCATATTCCGTTCTCGACGCATCTGTAGTCACTACTATCTCTGGGATTGCTGCAATTAATGAAGTAAACAGTTTTTTTGGCTTACCCAGCTTAGCTTGCCACTGCAGCAGTTCGTCCCTGACTTCCGGAGTTATGAGTAGTTTTCGACGGTAGTCGGCGGGCGTTCGGCGGCTCCGAGGCAGCGCGGTGTTTAGCAAGCGTTGGCAATATCTGTAAAAACAAGGACAGTCAGGGTATGCTAACGTGATGCTAGATAGTAGCCCCACAATACTTGCCAAGCATTTCAGTAGCATTTCAGTAGATTCTTAAGACAGTAGCAAATTAGCTATTGTGCTGTTAATTTTATCTATTCGGCTGTCCGTGACAGCTACGGTCATCTGGTAAGAGTCCCACGCAAATCCCAAATAATCGATGACCCTTGTGGGTTTAAGGTCGGATTTCCCTAAATGCAGGGTGAAACCTAGATACGATTTACAAATTACAAATTACCTAGATACAATAACAAATTTGTAAAGGCATGGGCTGCTAACTGGCACTCTTCTTTTGAGCGACCTAAGATTAGTATATCATCTAGGTAAACTAACACGCGTATACCAAAGTGCCACATGATCGATGCTGGCAGCTTCAACATTTTAGTAAAAATGCGTGGGGCCGACTGAATACCGAATGGCAAAGCAACACAAACGTAATCTCGGTTTTCTACCAAAATTCCCAAATATTGGGAGTGATCAGCAGCTATAGGTACGTGAAAGTACACGTCTTTGATGTCGATTGAAGCGAACCAATCAGATTTTTGTATCATGTTAAATAGCATTTCTGGTCATTCCATTTTGAAATGTCTATATTGTATAAATTTATTCAATGGTTTCAAATTGATGACAGGGCAAGAAACAAAGACAAGTAGAAAGTTGCTGTGCCTTTGTTTATCTCAACAATGGCTCTTTTTTCTAACGTAGATTTGATTTCCGCTTTTAGTGCTGCTTCTGTGGATACTGTGACCTGCCTGAATTTTGGTGGTTTCACCAGAAATTCTATGTGATAACCAGTTATTATGTCGAGAATGAGTTTGCCTGATGTTAGGGCTTTCCAACAGTCAGCGAAGTGCTTAAGCCGGCCGCCAACATGAAAATGCCCTATTTTGCATATCTTTTCCAGATCACAGTTAGTGTGCGGTGTAATAACACCAAACTGCTGCCAGCTTTCAGAAAAAATGTATTGATACAAAGTTATCTGACTGACCTGCAGTGGCGGCGTCTGGAAGAGGAGAGGGTTACTGGTGCCGGTGGAAGCTGGAGGAGACCCCGTCCTGGGTACGTCTTCCTCGTCGCTTCTCCTGTGGGCGCCAGTTGCGTCCTTTTGTGTTCCACGCTTTGCGGCCCCATTCCCGGCGGTTGTTGCTCTGAAACCCAAAACGCCCGTATTAAGTGGTGTGCCAGGTGCTGAACTACGGCTATGGTTTGCAAAACTCGTGTGTAAAATTTCACGTGATTTAAGGCTGTCAGTTAAGATGCTAACCATCGTGCCTCGGGCTGGTCGTTTGGAGCGGCTGTCAGTCGTCTTGCTGGGGCCTGCTCGGTCTAGTCTGTCACGGCGGGCTTCCCCTTTGTTCATTGCCGAGTATTTGCCGAAAAGGTATTTGCGCGAGCGCTTTTTTAGCGCCAGAGAGAACGACGGGGGGCGAATTTTGGCTCCAAATGTGCCCAGGGCGTTCTTGGCTTGATGGTTCTTTATCTTGTGCACCACGGACCCTAACACGGTCATAGCGGCGTCCATGTGCTTTGTAAACAGAATAGTGTCAAAGGTCACAGTGAGCAAGTGACGTAGGACACCCTGTTTTTGTTCCTCCAGCTGGCTGCTGTCCCGAAGTACGCAGAGTCCTCTAGCTGCCGCCATGACGTCTTCTTGCCATGCTGCCAACCGATTCTCCTCAAATCGTCGACTGGTGCTTAGGACGCCTTGGTGCCGGTCTGTCAAGCGGGGGGCCTGACACCGATCTTCCTGCTCCGTTGGTAATTTCAGGCGTCGGTAGGCTGGATTTGTCTTAAGAATCGCCTCTGCTATCACTTGATCTCATAGTTCCAGCGCTAGTTGTCGGGAATTTCCCGATTGTTTTCCTCCATGTTTAAGTATATTGTGTATTTTGTGTGTGTCAGCTGGGCATACGAACGCACGCATGCGTACATATGCCCAGTTTATTTGCATATTTGTACGCGTCGTCCTGTCTAGCCATTGTACTGATTATTGTCTAGAGTGATGATGTGCGGTTGAAGTTTGGTTCTGTTTGACTACTGTACGAACAGTTTTTCTTTCTCCTTTGAGTCTTTTGTGCCTTATAGTGGCAATTAGTTTTTGTTGCCCTATTGTTGGGCTTTGTTTTGTTTTGTGGATTTTTTGGCAATTGATATTACTTGCCTTGTTTGAGACTAGAAGACTGTCTGTTTTTATATTGTTTTTATGTGTTTAATATACCCTTTTTTTCGGTGTTATTTGAGACAAACTTGCTACTTTAGTAATAAGATGAACTGTGTTGATAATAGTTGTATTGCGGGTGACTGCACTCTTCCCACAGGGAAGGGAAAGTCGCCTAACTATTGATTACGGAGAAAAAATCGAGGGCCACTTAGTATACAGTCCATTTCGCTTTTCGGTCGGCCCCAAATTTTCTCCACATGGTCCTCGGAGCAAGACTCTGTTGCTCAACTGCTGCCAGTCATTTACTGAAAGGCTTGCTTACTGTCTAACTTATTATTATTTTGATAACTGATTATTTTGTGTTTGTTAATTCTGCTTGTGGGGAGCGTGTCGCTATATTCGCTCCAATTATTTGGCGATTATTTGTCGTTTATATTAAGTGAATATTCAAACAATGTCGGCTAAATAACAGCGACAAGCTTTACGCAAGAGCCCTTCTCGTGCTGCCAATGACGTTTGATCGATTCTTGATAATCCTGCTTCTGATTCTGTTGAACGGTTACAGCGCAAAGCTGGTTTATTGCAGTCCTACCTCCTAAAATTGGAGACCCTGGACGAAACAATTTTGAAATCGATTTCTACGTTCCAAACGTCGGAACGTCAGACCATGGAATATCGCATGGTGGAATTTTCGGTGCAGTGTCGAGATGGGTCAACCCAAAGCATCGTCACTAGTGTTGTTCCCACGATTACATGCCCGATCCTGAAGGTCCCCTTGGGATCTCCGGGTTTTGTCATTTCTGCTTGGGCTCTTGCAGAGCCACCTGTCGCCCGTCCAGAATTCATGGGCATCGATGTGCTGATCCCACTAATTTTGCAGTTGTGGGGCACATAATCCTGGTGATTCTGCGTATTTTTGCAGATATTGGACCCATAATACTAGTGATTTGACGAATGTTAGGCACATTCTTCTTGAATTGCTCCGAATGTCACCGATATTGGGCACATGTACTGCTGATGCATTGCTTAATTCCTTTATGTTGGGCACATAATCTTGATAATCACTCCATACCCCACAGTAGCTGTACACATTTTTTTGTACTTACAGTTGGGAAGTTGATCCGGGTGTTACTTCTAAATCTCACAATTGTTGCCCACCTAAGATTGGTAATCATCCCAGGTCCCACAAAGTGGGGTATATACATAATCTTAATATTCAATGTGGGGTATATAATCTTAATCTCACAAATGTTGGATATATAGTACTCTTGATTCATTATTTTTCAATTTCAAATTAATTTTTGCAGCCCTCTGCGTTCTTCCTCCGCGGCTTGGGACGCGGCATTGGCCCATTACTGTTTTTTCTTTTTTTTTCTTTTTTTTATTTTTATTTTATTTTTTATTACATGTCACAATTATAACATTTACAAAATATACATATTTACATTTTCCACATATATTTATTTACATATTCACACAGTAACATTAAACATAGTTTATATATTGCATTTGTAGAAATATTAAAACTTGAGTAAAATAGCATAAAAAATTATATTTTTTGTATTATATACTTCATTATAACATTTACAGATTTACATATTTCTATTTATTTACATATTAACATATTCACATAGTAACATTAAACATAGTTTATAAATTGCATTCGTAGAAATATAAAAAAAACTTGAGTAAACTAGCATACGATATTTTTGTTATTTTTTAATTTTTTTAATTTTTCAATTTTTTAATTATATATTTTGATTATAGCATTTACATATTGACATATTTAAACAAATAAATAATAAATTTACATATTTAAATAATACGTAAATCATATTTACATTACATATTAAATTAAAAAAAGTTAATATATTGCACTCGTAGTAATATTAAAAACTTGAGTAAAGTAGCATACAATATTTTAATTTTTTTTTTTATTTTTCAATTTTTTTTTCATTATATATCTCAATTATAACATCTGTAAAATATACATGATTACAGATTTACATATTTTCAAATATTATATATTTACATATTAACATAGTCACATATTAAAATTAAACATAGTTTATAATCGTAGAAATTTTACAATCGTAGAAATTTTAAAAACTTGAGTAAATTAGCATACAATATTGTTTTTTGTTATGTTTAGTTTAGATATTATTTTTTATTACATATTTCAATTATGACATCTGTAAAATATACATTATTACATATTTACATATTTTCACATAATTTATTTACATATTAATATACTCAGATATTAAGATTAAACATAGTTTATGTATTGCATTGCAACCGTAAAAATACTAAAAACTTTAAGCATAAAATATATTTTTTATTTCATTTTTATATTTTTTGTTTCATTGTATATTTCAATTATTAGATCAATTTTCCTATCAATTGTCTCACGTTATTTTATCAAGTTGTAACCAGTTTATGATTTTGCTTAAATTGTTTTGCGCAGACAAGACATCACCTCGTGTGTGAACTTACCCCAAACAGTTTTACAAAGTCGGGTAATTCTTTCTTCAACTTGTTTGCACTGTTTGGGATACCAACACAGTATGAGGGTTTGAATATACTGGTCGTTGTAATACGCTAAAAACATTTATCAGCCTGGTTGTACCACAAATATGAAATGTTCTTCACGAATTACAAAATAAAACAATTGTAAATTGATCACTATCAAGCAATTTTTATTGAGAGGGCTAAAAGATTTTATGTAACGCCCCCAGCACTCAACTAATTAAACTGATGATGCGAACGACGTGATTGGCTATACAATGTTAAAGTTTTAAGTTTTACGAATACAAATAATTAACTATCATATTACTTCAAAACAAGCATAGGTTACAATAATAGTGGTACAGGTGATATGTGATCATCAAGAACAATACGTTCAGGGTATGAATATGCCAAAGAATCACGCTGCTGGTTATATTGTAAAATTTCACAATTACGACGCATAAGACCTTGATTTATACCACCATGTTTACATTTATGTACAAGAGTATTTATGAACATATCACTAGTAACATTATTAGTAACATTATTTTTGATAAACCTTTTGTTGAACATTTTTCACTTTCGATATTTCCATCCCTACCATTTCGCCAACCGCAATAAGTTTTAGAACACGCATCATCCCATCCCCCTCCCATTCCATTTGAAAAAGTCCTGGTGTTCGTTGATCATATTCCGTTAAAGCCAAATATAAATGCTTATTGTTTTTAAAATATTGTTTTTGTTCCGTTTTTACCGCATTGTCCAAATTGTCATACGCCAGAGCAAAATAAAAACTGTCCGTATCCATCTAAATAAGCTGAAAGTTATCCGGCCCAATACATGTATGTAAAAAAGAGTAAAAGTCCAGCATTTTTAATTTTGCGTAAGTATACACAAAGAAAGCAATCAAGTTCGGTAAATTAAACGTATTCCTAGCTTTCGCCATTTGTACTTCGTAAATTCCGTCATCGATTTCTTCCTGATCACGAAAACGCGCAGTGTTAATTAACTTTGATACCTCCGTCGTAGACGCAAATACAATGTCCTGATGTTTTTCCAAATCCATACATGCCCTCCTGTAATAAGAATTTCCCATTAATTTCCACAATTAGTTAGTTTTTACCGAAGAATCTCTGCCCGCTTGTCGTCGATAATTTGAGACTTCGTATTTTAAATGTTCGAAAACAGGTGCACTGTCAAATTGCACTGCTTGATATATCCTCGTAATTTCAAGTCCATTGCGTAAGTACCATTGTAACAATGGTGTCCCCAATAAGATCTTCTCTGCATAATAACTTGAAATTAATGCTCGTCGAGATGTTTTCATTTGATCCGTCGCTTCTGCGTACTTTTTCATTGTAATTCCAATATCGTCAATACTAATGTTCGTGTTTTTAAATAAGGGGGGTAATTCTGAAAATTGATTACGTAAACCCACATCATTCTACGGTACTTGGATATCACATTCCACAATACCAAAAAATGTTCCATTTTTAATCGCGTCCACAATTTCCCCACAGTTCCAGTTAATGTTTTTTTCTTTTCATTGGGGGTAATTTGTTGTCAATATCGTTCATCATTAAATTTTCGTACTTTTTGTCAAATTCACACTCGTACAATGAAATGTATTTCACGTCTATGTTTCTCAAAAAATGTTCCACTTTTTGCATGTTACGTTGCTTTTTTGCGCGTTCCTCAGGGTTCATTTTAACTTGACAGTCATGTCCATGAAAGTAACATCCGTGAAATTGTAGCACCACTGGTTTTTGACACAGTGGTGTCAAGTTCGTTATATAACCATCCACAGGGTATTTAGAAACTTTATTATAAAAAGTCTTTTGTCCACCGATGAATCGATGTTGAATATCAATAGTGGGTCGTTCGCCGGAAATTTCGAAAATTTGTTGCTCAAATTCTTCGCGCTTAATTTCGAGAAATTTTAGTTCCTTGTGACAATTAGTATACCCCGCTTCGCATTTACATAATGTTTGCATATTACACTCTTTGTATTTCGCAAAAAAATTCCTCACCCTCCCAGTCGTTTTTATGCGCGGGTGGGTTTACACGAACTGGATCAGCACAATTTCACAAAGGTTCCCAAACACGATAAATACCCACCGGTTGCTTTTCACATAACGACCACAGAAAGTCCGTTCGCATCAAAACCCACAATCATTTTAACAAGTTTGTTTCCTCGTTTAGTAGTCTTTTTCGCTTCATGGTACCATGAAAAACAATCGAAGGTCCCCAACAATATTGTCCCTATTAAATGTTGCCAATGAAGTTCTTGTTATTCCACAACGTAAAAATAGCATCCACCAGTTTCGTCTTAAACATATGTTTCATCGCAACGCCGGGTAAACTCATTGCCTCTTTGAACATATCAATGTCCAATTTTTTTAAGTGTTCGTACATTTTTTCTGCCGCGGTCAGAAACGGTACAACGTCCAAGTTATTTACAAATTAACATATCACGCATAGTTCTGAATTGTCGTTTTCCCATGTTTTCAATGCAAGTTCGTAATCCTCATTAGAAATCCCTCGTTGTTTTAACGTCGAATAAAACGCGTCTTGCGAAGGTATTTATTTTCGTGTAATTTATTGAGTGAATCCAACCATTCGTAAACACTCCGTTACGTTCCAACTTGAAACGCTTTTAACCACTTTTCGTAACTCGTCCCCGCCGCCAAATAATTTGTAATATCAAAAAATAGTAATTTAGGGTTTAGTTTAGGGTCTGTAAAACCTGGTACATTAGACGCGACACTAACGCTGACTGGTTCGAGAGTGTTCGTAAATTTTAGCTTCCCAGATGACGATTTTTGATCAATAGCGTTGAACATTGCTTCGTAGTCAAAAGTTGCGCGGTAAGGGTAGAATCGATCAGTAATTTCGTACCCTTCATCTTTTAGTTCCTCGTGTATAGTTTTAGGTAGTCCGAAACCACCACCTGGGTACCGAAACTCCGGTACGCCTGCATGACAAACATTGACATGACGTGCGTGATTAAATCTTCGATCAAAAAGTTTATTGCATAAATGGCATTTCCACGATTTTGTATTAAGTTCAGTATCTTTAATGAGTGAAAAATTATCCTCGTAAAGATTTAGATAAACAGTTTTAGCATATTTATCGTCCGAACGCCGCATTAAAGTTGCACAAGGTTCGTTAACTTTTACGTCCTCATCCATAGGGTCGTCGCATATAAGTTCAGTTGTCACGTCATTGTTGGTTTCACCCACTTCATCTGATGTATCATCAATGAATGGGTTTTGCTGATGTTCTTAAAACATTTTCTTGTCATCACTATTAATGATGTCATCGTCACAGCTATCTTGTTCAAATATTAGTGGGGGTATAATAACGGGGTCATCAGAAGAAATTTAAATTTAGATAATAAAAAAAGTTTGATGCGTTAAAACGGTCAATGTATTTTTGTTCTGACTTTTTGTTTGCATTGCAAGAACAAAAAAATTCTTATAGAAATCGGTGCACAGCTTAACTCGTCATTTGTAATTGTTCTTTCGTGTAGTCAAGTCGGTTCTTAACTGCGCTCTATATTTAAAGCTACGAACTGTTTATAACATTAAAGTAATATTAAAAGTAAAAAGCACATTATACATATTAGCTAGAATAATTTTATATTACTAGTGCAAATTAAAAATGACACTATAATATATATTACCTACTGGTAATAAAACAAATTAATAAGTAGGAAGAGTATATTAAGGAGTCAAGAAAGTTAATAACAGAATTGTTGCATCTGACTCAATATAAAACAGAGGTTTTATTTTTATAATAAGGTGTTGACACAAGTTAATAAGTAGGATTTAATTTTAGATATTACAACTGGAAAGTGAAAACTACGGAATTTGAAATATCAGCGTAATTGGTGAAACAACAACATGGATGATCAACTATCATCTAGTAATTCGGTAAGACCATTGACTTTTTAATTATGTTTACATTTAATTGTACATTTGTACACACTTGCTTATTATTATAAAATATAAATTATTAAATTATTTCATATTTAAAAAGTAATATTAGATAATATTTACATCAGTCATATATACTTACTTAACTCACTATAGTTTTTTCTTGTTATAGATGCATCGATGCGATGAATGCGGCCGCAAATTTACGCAAAGACAAGTATTGCATCGTCATAAACGAAAACAGCATCAGCAAACTACGCGCTATGACTGTGATTTATGTCACAATGCGTTGAAACGAGAAACGCGTTGAACATTGCTTCGTAGTCAAAAGTTGCGCGGTAAGGGTAGAATCGATCAGTAATTTCGTACCCTTCATTTTTTAGTTCCTCGTGTATAGTTTTAGGTAGTCCGAAACCACCACCTGGGTACCGAAACTCCGGTACGCCTGCATGACAAACATTGACATGACGTGCGTGATTAAATTTCCGATCAAAATGTTTATTGCATAAATGGCATTTCCACGATTTTGTATAAAGTTCAATATCTTTAATGAGTGAAAAATGATCCTCGTAAGAATTTAGATAAACAGTTTTAGCATATTTATCGTCCGAACGCCACAATAAAGTTGCACAAGGCTCGTTAACTTTTACGTCCACCTCCATAGGCTCGTCGCATATAAGTTCAGTTGTCACGTCATTGTTGGTTTCACCCACTTCATCTGATGTATCATCAATGAATGGGTTTTGCTGATGTTTTTCAAACATTTTCTCGTCATCACTATTAATGATGTCATCGTCACAGCTATCTTGTTCAAATATTAGTGTGGGTATAATAACGGGGTCATCAGTCAGAGACTGACCCAAGAGTTGTTGAATTGTTTGACTCTCTACATCTTCGCCTCTTTGAAATAGTTCATAAACGTAAATGTTAATTTAAAATAATGTTTATAGTTCAGTTAGATCGTCCATGGTAACTCCACAAAACAATTTAAAGTCACTGTTTTTACGGTGGCACCATTGTTTACACAAATGTTTTGTTAAATGTTCGAATCGCCTAGAGTCTTTCACCGCCGCCGCCAAGCATCGAAAGAAACACAAATTATCATCGTACGGGGTACCAAACAAATGCGTGAGCGATAAAATGGCGGGGTTGTTGAGAATATAAACGGGTAAAAGCACAGGGGTTCCAATTGGGTGTCCAGTTTGCTGACGTAAACAGTCATGTTTGTAATCCGCTCCACATTAAATTTTGTCGTCGGTCGACGTTGTTTTGCCCATTCCAAAATGTCCACATTGTTGACATCCGATAAAAGTTGTTGAAAGTCACTACATTTTCCAATAAATTTTTGTTCATCGAACAATTTAGTATTGTTGCTGCTGTAGTAATATGAAAGTTCATCCGTGACAGTATTCTTCAGAATGAATCCAAATGAAATATTCCATGTTAATTGCCATGTTTGTTTAGCGAACACCTATAACAAGGACATAGTTGTGTGTAAACTCAAAGTTGTAATACACATGTACCAATACATTATGTAGCAATTAACATATAATTTATTAAGTTAGTATAATTGAAACTGACCTAAGTTTAATTCAAATTTTATTTCATCAACCAAACATTATTTTTGCTCAGAACTAAGAAAAATTAAGAAAACAACTGAAAAAAATAAAATAATAAACAGTGAACATACCTTATTAAGATGTGCAGCAATTTCCGCGGTATTTATTCCAGTAAGACGAAAATTGAACTTATCCAAGGTTTTCCGCGTGATATGGTGATGCGTTCGAATATTATTCCAATATTTCTGATAAAGTTTGTCAATTTCAGGAGTAAGATACAGGTCGTCCAGTGGTTCAAGGGGGTCTTCCGTTAAATGGTTGTTATCACGTGGTTTCTTTAATGTAGTATTTCCATTTTGCACTTTTCTTTTCTTTGCACGATGCACTCTATGTTTGTGTAGTTTCAGATGACTTTCTCGTTTCAACGCATTGTGACATAAATCACAGTCATAGCGCGTAGTTTGCTGATGCTGTTTTCGTTTATGACGATGCAATACTTGTCTTTGCGTAAATTTGCGGCCGCATTCATCGCATCGATGCATCTATAACAAGAAAAAACTATAGTGAGTTAAGTAAGTATATATGACTGATGTAAATATTATCTAATATTACTTTTTAAATATGAAATAATTTAATAATTTATATTTTATAATAATAAGCAAGTGTGTACAAATGTACAATTAAATGTAAACATAATTAAAAAGTCAATGGTCTTACCGAATTACTAGATGATAGTTGATCATCCATGTTGTTGTTTCACCAATTACGCTGATATTTCAAATTCCGTAGTTTTCACTTTCCAGTTGTAATATCTAAAATTAAATCCTACTTATTAACTTGTGTCAACACCTTATTATAAAAATAAAACCTCTGTTTTATATTGAGTCAGATGCAACAATTCTGTTATTAACTTTCTTGACTCCTTAATATACTCTTCCTACTTATTAATTTGTTTTATTACCAGTAGGTAATATATATTATAGTGTCATTTTTAATTTGCACTAGTAATATAAAATTATTCTAGCTAATATGTATAATGTGCTTTTTACTTTTAATATTACTTTAATGTTATAAACAGTTCGTAGCCTTAAATATAGAGCGCAGTTAAGAACCGACTTGACTACACGAAAGAACAATTACAAATGACGAGTTAAGCTGTGCACCGATTTCTATAAGAATTTTTTTGTTCTTGCAATGCAAACAAAAAGTCAGAACAAAAATACATTGACCGTTTTAACGCATCAAACTTTTTTTATTATCTAAATTTAAATTTCTTCTGATGACCCCGTTATTATACCCCCACTAATATTTGAACAAGATAGCTGTGACGATGACATCATTAATAGTGATGACAAGAAAATGTTTTAAGAACATCAGCAAAACCCATTCATTGATGATACATCAGATGAAGTGGGTGAAACCAACAATGACGTGACAACTGAACTTATATGCGACGACCCTATGGATGAGGACGTAAAAGTTAACGAACCTTGTGCAACTTTAATGCGGCGTTCGGACGATAAATATGCTAAAACTGTTTATCTAAATCTTTACGAGGATAATTTTTCACTCATTAAAGATACTGAACTTAATACAAAATCGTGGAAATGCCATTTATGCAATAAACTTTTTGATCGAAGATTTAATCACGCACGTCATGTCAATGTTTGTCATGCAGGCGTACCGGAGTTTCGGTACCCAGGTGGTGGTTTCGGACTACCTAAAACTATACACGAGGAACTAAAAGATGAAGGGTACGAAATTACTGATCGATTCTACCCTTACCGCGCAACTTTTGACTACGAAGCAATGTTCAACGCTATTGATCAAAAATCGTCATCTGGGAAGCTAAAATTTACGAACACTCTCGAACCAGTCAGCGTTAGTGTCGCGTCTAATGTACCAGGTTTTACAGACCCTAAACTAAACCCTAAATTACTATTTTTTGATATTACAAATTATTTGGCGGCGGGGACGAGTTACGAAAAGTGGTTAAAAGCGTTTCAAGTTGAGCAACGTAACGGAGTGTTTACGAATGGTTGGATTCACTCAATAAATTACACGAAAATAAATTACCTTCGCAAGACGCGTTTTATTCGACACTAAAGCAACGAGGAATTTCTAATGAGGATTACGAACTTGCATTGAAAACATGGGAAAACGAACAATTCAGAACTATGCGTGATATGTTAATTTGGTACAATAACTTGGACGTTGTACCGTTTCTGACCGCGGCAGAAAAAATGTACGAACACTTAAAAAAATTGGACATTGATATGTTCAAAGAGGCAATGAGTTTACCCGGCGTTGCGATGAAACATATGTTTAAGACGAAACTGGTGGATGCTATTTTTACGTTGTGGAATAACAAGAACTTTCATTGGCAACATTTAATACGGGACAATATTGTTGGGGGACCTTCGATTGTTTTTCATCGGTACCATGAAGCGAAAAAGACTACTAAACGAGGAAACAAACTTGTTAAAATGATTGTGGGTTTTGATGCGAACGGACTTTACTTGTGGTCGTTATGTGAAAAGCAACCGGTGGGTATTTATCGTGTTTGGGAACCTTTGTGAAATTGTGCTGATCCAGTTCGTGTAAACCCACCCGCGCATAAAAACGACTGAGAGGGTGAGGAATTTTTTTGCGAAATACAAAGAGTGTAATATGCAAACATTATGTAAATGCGAAGCGGGGTATACTAATTGTCACAAGGAACTAAAATTTCTCGAAATTAAGCGCGAAGAATTTGAGCAACAAATTTTCGAAATTTCCGGCGAACGACCCACTATTGATATTCAACATCGATTCATCGGTGGACAAAAGACTTTTTATAATGGAGTTTCTAAATACCCTGTGGATGGTTATATAACGAACTTGACACCACTGTGTCAAAAACCAGTGGTGCTACAATTTCACGGGTGTTACTTCATGGACATGACTGTCAAGTTAAAATGAACCCTGAGGAACGCGCAAAAAAGCAACGTGACACGCAAAAAGTGGAACATTTTTTGAGAAACATAGATGTGGAATACATTTCAATGTACGAGTGTGAATTTGACAAAAAGTACGAAAATTTAATGATGAACGATATTGACAACAAATTACCCCCAATGAAAAGAAAAAAACATTAACTGGAACTGTGGGGAAATTGTGGACGCGATTAAAAATGGAACATTTTTTGGTATTGTGGAATGTGATATCCAAGTACCGTAGAATGATGTGGGTTTACGTAATCAATTTTCAGAATTACCCCCCTTATTTAAAAACACGAACATTAGTATTGACGATATTGGAATTACAATGAAAAAGTACGCAGAAGCGACGGATCAAATGAAAACATCTCGACGAGCATTAATTTCAAGTTATTATGCAGAGAAGATCTTATTGGGGACACCATTGTTACAATGGTACTTACGCAATGGACTTGAAATTACGAGGATATATCAAGCAGTGCAATTTGACAGTGCACCTGTTTTCGAACATTTAAAATACGAAGTCTCAAATTATCGACGACAAGCGGGCAGAGATTCTTCGGTAAAAACTAACTAATTGTGGAAATTAATGGGAAATTCTTATTACAGGAGGGCATGTATGGATTTGGAAAAACATCAGGACATTGTATTTGCGTCTACGACGGAGGTATCAAAGTTAATTAACACTGCGCGTTTTCGTGATCAGGAAGAAATCGATGACGGAATTTACGAAGTACAAATGGCGAAAGCTAGGAATACGTTTAATTTACCGAACTTGATTGCTTTCTTTGTGTATACTTACGCAAAATTAAAAATGCTGGACTTTTACTCTTTTTTACATACATGTATTGGGCCGGATAACTTTCAGCTTATTTAGATGGATACGGACAGTTTTTATTTTGCTCTGGCGTATGACAATTTGGACAATGCGGTAAAAACGGAACAAAAACAATATTTTAAAAACAATAAGCATTTATATTTGGCTTTAACGGAATATGATCAACGAACACCAGGACTTTTTCAAATGGAATGGGAGGGGGATGGGATGATGCGTGTTCTAAAACTTATTGCGGTTGGCGAAATGGTAGGGATGGAAATATCGAAAGTGAAAAATGTTCAACAAAAGGTTTATCAAAAATAATGTTACTAATAATGTTACTAGTGATATGTTCATAAATACTCTTGTACATAAATGTAAACATGGTGGTATAAATCAAGGTCTTATGCGTCGTAATTGTGAAATTTTACAATATAACCAGCAGCGTGATTCTTTGGCATATTCATACCCTGAACGTATTGTTCTTGATGATCACATATCACCTGTACCACTATTATTGTAACCTATGCTTGTTTTGAAGTAATATGATAGTTAATTATTTGTATTCGTAAAACTTAAAACTTTAACATTGTATAGCCAATCACGTCGTTCGCATCATCAGTTTAATTAGTTGAGTGCTGGGGGCGTTACATAAAATCTTTTAGCCCTCTCAATAAAAATTGCTTGATAGTGATCAATTTACAATTGTTTTATTTTGTAATTCGTGAAGAACATTTCATATTTGTGGTACAACCAGGCTGATAAATGTTTTTAGCGTATTACAACGACCAGTATATTCAAACCCTCATACTGTGTTGGTATCCCAAACAGTGCAAACAAGTTGAAGAAAGAATTACCCGACTTTGTAAAACTGTTTGGGGTAAGTTCACACACGAGGTGATGTCTTGTCTGCGCAAAACAATTTAAGCAAAATCATAAACTGGTTACAACTTGATAAAATAACGTGAGACAATTGATAGTAAAATTGATCTAATAATTGAAATATACAATGAAACAAAAAATATAAAAATGAAATAAAAAATATATTTTATGCTTAAAGTTTTTAGTATTTTTACGGTTGCAATGCAATACATAACTATGTTTAATCTTAATATCTGAGTATGTTAATATGTAAATAAATTATGTGAAAATATGTAAATATGTAATAATGTATATTTTACAGATGTCATAATTGAAATATGTAATAAAAAATAATATCTAAACTAAACATAACAAAAAACAATATTGTATGCTAATTTACTCAAGTTTTTAAAATTTCTACGATTGTAAAATTTCTACGATTATAAACTATGTTTAATTTTAATATGTGACTATGTTAATATGTAAATATATAATATTTGAAAATATGTAAATCTGTAATCATGTATATTTTACAGATGTTATAATTGAGATATATAATGAAAAAAAATTGAAAAATTAAAAAAAAATAAAATATTGTATGCTACTTTACTCAAGTTTTTAATATTACTACGAGTGCAATATATTAACTTTTTTTAATTTAATATGTAAATATGTTTATATGTCACTAAATAATATGTAAATATGATTTACGTATTATTTAAATATGTAAATTTATTATTTATTTGTTTAAATATGTCAATATGTAAATGCTATAATCAAAATATATAATTAAAAAATTGAAAAATTAAAAAAATTAAAAAATAACAAAAATATCGTATGCTAGTGTACTCAAGTTTTTTTTTTATATTTCTACGAATGCAATTTATAAACTATGTTTAATGTTACTATGTGAATATGTTAATATGTAAATAAATAGAAATATGTAAATATGTAAATGTTATAATGAAGTATATAATACAAAAAATATAATTTTTTATGCTATTTTACTCAAGTTTTAATATTTCTACAAATGCAATATATAAACTATGTTTAATGTTACTGTGTGAATATGTAAATAAATATATGTGGAAAAATGTAAACATGTATATTTTGTAAATGTTATAATTGTGACATGTAATAAAAAAATAAAATAAAAATAAAAAAAAAGAAACAAAACAATAATGGGCCAATGCCGCGTCCCAAGCCGCGGAGGAAGAACGCAGAGGGCTGCAAAAATTAATTTGAAATTGAAAAATAATGAATCAAGAGTACTATATATCCAACATTTGTGAGATTAAGATTATATACCCCACATTGAATATTAAGATTATGTATATACCCCACTTTGTGGGACCTGGGATGATTACCAATCTTAGGTGCGCAACAACTGTGAGATTTAGAAGTAACACCCATATCAACTTCCCAACTGTAAGTACAAATATCAAGATTATGTGCCCAACATAAAGGAATTAAGCAATGCATCAGCAGTACATGTGCCCAATATCGGTGACATTCGGAGCAATTCAAGAAGGATGTGCCTAACATTCGTCAAATCACTAGTATTATGGGTCCAATATCTGCAAAAATACGCAGGATCACCAGGATGATGTGCCCCATAACTGCAAAATTAGTGGGATCAGTAAGATTAAGTGCCCCACAGCTGGGAAATTTGGTGAAGATCACCAGGGTTATGTGCCCAACAACTGGGTAATTAAGGAGGATCACCAGGATTATGTGCCCAACAACTGTGAAGTTTAGGGGAGATCACCAGGATTATGTGCCCCACAACTGAGAAATTAAGGGGATTACCAGGATTACGTGCCCCACAACTGGGAAATTACGGGGATCACCAGGATTATGTGCCCCACAACTGGTAAATTAGGGGTATCAGCAGGATTATGTGCCCCACAACTGGGAAGTTAAGTGGGATCACCAGTATTATGTGCCCCACAAGTGTGAAGTTAGGGGAGATCACCAGGATTATGTGCCCCACAACTGGGAAATTAGGAGTGATCAGCAGGATTATGTGCCCCACAACTGGGAAATTAGGAGTGATCAGCAGGATTATGTGCCCCGCAACTGGGAAATTAGGGCGATTGCCATGATTATGTGCCCCACAACTTAGAAATTCCGCAAGAATCACCAGGATTATGTGCCCTACAATTGAAAAATTAAGGGAATCACCA
Source organism: Trissonchulus sp. WLG1_4 (assembly GCA_030248245.1). NCBI lineage: Eukaryota > Metazoa > Nematoda > Enoplea > Enoplida > Ironidae > Trissonchulus > Trissonchulus sp. WLG1_4. The sequence continues at coordinate 23,749 of JASANF010000074.1, forward strand.
CGATTATGAACCCAAAAATCTAAGATATTTGGGAAGACTCACGGTGCCCATCGGTGCCCCTAAAAAACCGATCCTGAAAAATTCACCCTATACTACTCCCCTATTACTGCGTGAACGCGCCTCCTCCCGCTTCGTTGGAAATTTGATGTCAGTGTGGAGCCAGACCACTCATGAGTAGAATTCAAAATTTGGTTTTACGTCAAATCAAAATCAGGCTAACTCCCCTGTGCACATACAAATCAGAATATTTTAGAAAGTTTAAATTTTAGTTTTAAATAATAAAATTGGACGCTACGCTCACAATTTGAAGAAAAATTTTAAAATGTTGAAATAAATTCCTACTCATACGACACGTCATCAATTTCGACGTTTTCAAGCTAGCACAGATATGCAAAAAGTATGTGCCAGCCTTTCTACTGTCTCAAAAGTGCACAAACACAGCGCAGAGCGCTATTCTATTCACGAATATTGCTATTGTAGAAACTAGTAAAAGTGTGATTTTGTGAGTTCTCAAATGTGAAGATACGAACGCTATATTTTAGCTATAATTTCGACGTTTTGGAGGCGGAAAAACCAGCCTCAGGTTGGGGGTAGCCCTAATAACATAACAAAAATGTAACAGCTAAACTCCATATTTTTTGGAGTAAAACCAAAAGTTCAAAAGTTGGTAATTGCCGTTGTCTCTGATGTCCAATTTGTCATCTTTTCATTTATAAAGTCTAATAACAGCCATTCAGACATCGTTGCAAAACTGTTTAGCAGTACAAAAAGCAAAGGTTATGTAGGTACATATGTACATACATTGGCATATACTTATTTATTATTTTTGGAGTGAAATATTTGGACAAAATTAAAAATTAAAAACTTTACCAAAAGTAAAATTTGCAAAAAATTAACTAAATTATATACAAACAAAAGTTTCTATAAAATTAAAAATTTGCATAAAAAAAAAATAAAAATTTAGTTTCAAATGATAATTTAATATTTAAAAATCAGATTGCCTACTTACCCACCCCCTCCCAAGCTCCTTCCGAGGGATTTTGCAGGATACGGCAGGATTATAGCCTATTGGGAGGAGCCATATACACGTAAAACATCAGAAAAATCCTGAAATCCAAGACCCATCCCCCCTGAACAGCCCTGTACGGCTCTTACCATTACTATTGCAAATTTTTATATTCGTTAAAACTGCCGACATTCTTATGATTCAACGCTACTTAAATTTGATACTGTAATTCAACGTGTCTTAAATAATTGTCTGAACATTACTGGACATCTTGTACCTAACTAATTCATTTACTTGGGCGAGAAAAACTCAAGTTTTGAAAATGCAACAGTAGTTTTGGTAATCATTTTTAGCGTAGATAACCATTTCAATTGTACAAATTTACAAACGGCTCAAATTAGGACTCACAGCTTTGCCCGATGACTTACAGCCGCATACCAGTATGTGTAAATGTGCGTCTGCCCTGTTTTAAATAGTATCAATCAAGAGCAAAATTACGTGTTTTTTCAGCATTCCCTCCTAAAATAAGAACCAAGCTTTGTACTGATACTATTTATAATGATTTATTGCCGTAACTGTTGCACGTACTCATGCAAGTATGTATTAATTTTTTAATAAGTGCAGTTCAGTTCCTGAGTTCAGTTTTGACAAAGTTAACAACGGTTGTTGTTAAAAATGATGGTGTTGACAGAAAGCTCCATAATATCAGACGTTGATGTTTTCACGGCTACAGTGAAACATAAATTACACTAACTAAACGTTTTCTCAGGGGGTCATTATATAACGTGTATCTGCCTGTAGGGTAAAACGGGGTAATATGGGCAGAAATTTGCCCCTTTTTGACCACATTACCCGAACCGCCATATAATTTTTTACTGGTAAAAAGTAGATAGCTCATTTTTACAGCATCAATACTAGTCCCTAAGACCTGCATACTTGTCAAGTATAAAGTTAATACTCTTGGTAAAACAAAAGTTATTAATCGTCAAACTTTATCTGGTATTATGGTTAATTTAGGGTTGTAAGGTCACCTGCGTTGGGTATTAATAATTCATAATTAACTAAATTCTCCGGTTTAAAACTTACATCACGTATAGTCCAGTAACTCGTGTTTCTAACAGTGTAAAAACTATAGCAATAGCTTATTTATAGCAGAATATTCAGCCTGTCAAACTTTACATTTTTTCCGACGTGAATTTTTGCCAAAACGCACGAAATCGCAGTAAATTTACGCGTCGCGGAATTAAATTGCTTATATTACACATTTCAGTTCAGAATTTTGACAGTCATATCTACGATGGCTCAGGTATTTTTTTGCAAAGAACCAACCCATTTCGTTGATTGGTTCGCAGTATTCAGGCGGTCAAAGTCAAAAGTCACCGTATTACCGTAAGTGACCGTATTACCCCGATTTACCCTATGCAATAAAAATGGTTAAACTAATTTAATTTTAGTAATCAATAATTAATTATAATAACAATCTGAGCTTTTGTGTTTTTTGGCTTTTGGCCGATTTGCTAAAATATTTTTGTTGACAAAAAATATAGCCACCCCCCCCTCAACTATGTTTTTTAGTGAGCGGCTTATGTAAAAAGGGAAATACAATTTCTTTTTACCCAAAATAAAATACTAAAAAACCGGCACTGAATTTTAATTCGAAACCAAAGGGGCCACACTTTTAAATTGTACGCTTAGTTATATTCATTGTAACCCCTATTCATTGAAACCCTATTACGAATTGAAGATTCAAGACTCGCATAAACGCCAAACCGTGGAACATACTTTTATTATTTTATTTCTGAACTTATAGCTTCTTTCAGCGTTTTTTTTAATTGATTTCAAGTCCACACACCCCTTACACTAAAGCTCCCACACGCAAAATATGGGCTAATATTTTTCCAAGCTTAACTGCGAAAAGCAGTATAAAGTCCTGCCGGCAGCAGGAAAAACTTTATTTGTTTACTATGACCCTGCACGTTACGTCATTTAATATTTGCGAGCTATGTCCTTTGTTAAAATAGCTAAGCCGTAACTAAAACCTTGAAGCCTGAATACCCAATAGAAAGCCAAACCACATACTAAACCTGCTAAATTGTTACATAAGTTAGGTAAGGTTTTCACAGTTACAAACAAGGCTGTTCAAATTTTTTTCACTTCCTTTTACATAATTTTTTCTTTGTTAAATAAAACGTATTTTTTTCGTCATTGTCTTGTTTTCAAATAATCACTTAGCTCTAGCTGTGACCTTTCTAAATTTGTTCTGCAAAACAGTTTTTGTTTGTTCTAGAATTGATTCCCATATGCATTGCTGCTCCGCAGTTTCCTTTGTGCCCAAAATGCCTTACAGCTACTGACATGGTTTACACTAAAACTGGTTTAACAAAAATTGGAAATCTTGAGCAACATTTTGGAAGAAGACAGCTTGTGTTGGCGGTCGGGTCAAAAGGAAACATTGTGTGGACACCTGTTATGTTTCATTTGCATCGAAAAAATCATATCAAGACAAATGCTGTAAAAATAACTACAGTCAGCGGAAAAAACGTTACCTTAACTGACATGCATGGAATATTTGCAACACCACACCACGAAGAAACAACACCTTTTCCATCAAAGTTTGGCAAAGACATTTCAATTGGTGATAATGTCCTTGTGAAGTATGGACTGCAAACAACTGTGGAAATTGTATCTAAAATCGAAAAAGTTGAAACGGAGGGCATCTACAGCCCGGTGACGTACACTGGGACGTTGGTTGTGAACGACGTGGTGGTTTCTTGCCACTCCCATTTGGACCACTACCGAGCCCAGTCGCTCTTCAACGTCATCTATCGCCTCCCAAAACCCTTCCAACGCCGTCTTCAGGAACAGTTCTACAAAATGACAACGGCAGATTGGCTGGACTGGGTGCATACTGTTGAAAACACAATTCAATAAAAATATTCTTTCTTTCTGATTAGAAACGGTGTAACTGTAACTTTGTGATGATAAATCCTACACATTAAAGCTCAACACAAAAAAGAAAATGTATTACTTCAAGCCTTCCCTTAGCTATGAAATTGACTATTGCACCATAACCCTCAACTCTTATGGCCCCTATTTCTCATTTACACCTGTCTCTCCTCAACGTTGCGGCAACGATTCTCGGTCGATACTCAAGCTCCCGTAGCGAACCTGAAGCCTCAAAGGCGGAGCACATTTACACGTAGGTCTCAAAGCCTATTTCAATCACAGCACGCTCATAGTTAATTGGCTTACCCGCAACTACAGGGTTCTTCAATCGACGCAGAACGATTTTCAGCCAAAGCCAAACCGAAGGTTTTTCGGCTTAGGGTTAACCCTGGGACCATACTAGTTTTGTCCAGGACTAAAAAAAATTTGGAGTAAATGGGCGCTTTGTAACCACAAAAACCGTTTTGTTTGAGCCATAATTTAACATTGAATTAAACTTTCCTTCACGATTTTTTTCTAAATTGCACAGTTCAAGTCCAAGCTTTGGATAGGTTTTGATCCGTCGCCACAGGCTTGGGCAGGACAGCTTTGAGCTTGTACTGTCACGCGTTGCCACTCGGCCACTGGCTCGAATTATTTGGATACCGAGAGTAACCTCATCAAGGACATGATATTGTGAAACATCAAGCCGATAGGTTTCACTAGTGTGACATAGTTTTAATTGTAGTTTTGAAACCACTGTGGGAAGGACATGGTTAAATATGACAAGATTAAACCTTTCCTTTCCCAGTTTTTTTTAAATTAATAAGTCCAAGCTGTGGCTGGGTTTTGATCTGGCACCGCAGACTGAGCTTGCATCCCAAGGACAGTTTTGGATTCACTCAGATTCCTACGTTAATCTGGGTATGTCGAGTTTCTAGCGTTAATTAACACTAAAAACGCAGGTACCTCGCTGTTCTGCCACAGATAGCGCAAATGACAACTTAGCTGCCAAATCAATGAGCTGGCACAAAATGCAAAATATTATTGGTAAAATCCGTTCACCACCACTCTGATCCGCGACCAGAGGCTCGTCACCTGCACAGCACACTGCTGAAATCGAACATATGCAGGTTGATTGCAAAATAGTAGTTTTTGTTGCCAGTTAATGACCTAATAATGAACTGAATGAAACTTCTCAACATAATGGGTGGAATTCTAGAAGGCTGACTAAGTTAGTCAGTGATTAAGAGATAATCACGCGATTATCTCCATTTTTTAAACAATTGATAATCTTTGCTGAAAAAAGAAAAACTTTATTCTCAGCGTGTAGATTTTCATTATTAAAAACCTTGTAGAACGCAATATATTGTATTTTTTCTATAATCCCTGGGTTAAGGCTGAATCGGAGAATAGCCTTGGAATTAGTCTGGGGTGAACCAAAGAAAACCCCAGTTTTGGTTAAGAATAAGCCGGTTAGAACCATCGTATTTAGTTGAAAATTCTTTTAGGTAGATCGAACATCGTGTGCCGAATAAGCCAGGAAAACCTGACTATGGTGTTACTGAACAATCGAGGCCTACGTGTGAGCGTGTTCCGCCCCCTGAGGTATCGGTTTCGCCCCGGAAACAGTATCTGTCGAGTATCGCTGCAGTGTCACAACAATGTTCGATGGGTTAAACTGTTGTAAATGAGAAAGTCAGTTTAGCATTTTTCTCGTCGACGCAAGCGGCAGGGGGTTGATCCCCGACGCCTCCTTCTTTCTTCCTAAACTGGGACATCCTCTTTCTGTCAACACTATTTTTACTGGTCAATCGCGGGGGGGGGAATTATTTTTGGCCCTAAAACGCTTCCTACCCCATCTTTTAATAAAAATATAGAACCCCCATCGTCAGCCAAGCCCCCAATCTGATCTCTAGCCCCCAAAATATATGTCGCCCCTTTTAATAAAAATCTAGAGTGAAATTATTGGTGTTAAAACCCTTAGGGGTGGAATAAGTCGGAAAAACGGCATTTTTTCGCCTAATGATCCGGAGTGCCCCTATATCCCGTAAACCTAGGGGGGGGGTCAAAATTGAACGCTCTTTCGAATAGGCTAGGTTAGAAATTTGTGGGATGTAAGCTTTAGCTTGAAATCAAACTTTGTCTAAAAATTAAACTTTACATGAAAATTTTTGCGCAAAATTGGATTTAGGTGAAAATACACCATGGAATGAACACCAGCTGCTACAATTGAAAGAGCAACTTCTAAACTACTAAATTTTGAAAAAATTTTTTAAATCGGTTCAGGCTTTGAAAAGTTACAAATTTTTTTCTGAAGCTACCAGGACCAGGCTGATTGAAGCGTTACAACAAAAGTAAGTTTCAGTACAAAATTCGGGCTATATCTCATTTTTTCAAATTATGAAGCTAGTTGAGGTTTTCTAGTGCAGTAGAGTTATTTTTGATGCTTCTTAGCAGATTTTTCCTTCAAATTAGGCCTCAGGCTTAGGCTTGGGCTTAGTGCTTAGGCTTAGCGCTTAGACTCATAGCTCAGGCTTAGGCTTAGTGCGGTAACGAACGCGTGTAAGCGAAATCGAAATAGCACTTTTTGTGCTATAGCGCTTTTTTTATGCGCTATATGCGCTATATGCGCTATAAGCGCTATGGAATTTGCTATATGCGCTATTTGCGCTATAGCGCTTTTTGGGGGTGCTATATGCGCTATTTGCGCTATATGCGCTATCGAAGGTGCTATATGCGCTATTTGCGCTATAGCGCTTTTTGGGGGTGCTATATGCGCTATTTGCGCTATATGCGCTATCGAAGGTGCTATATGCGCTATTTGCGCTATAGCGCTTTTTGGGCGTGCTATATGCGCTATTTGCGCTATAAGCGCTATCGACGGTGCTATATGTGCTATTTTTTTGGATATGGATGAAACTTCTACAGAAAAATGGCCAGGGGGGATTTGAACCACCCATTGCTAGATTACTAGCTTAACGCTCTACCGACTGAGCTACGCTGGCCTATTGGTGTTTGTGTTAATTTCCCTTTAAATAGTGATGCTGATCTTGGATAGCGCTTATAGCACCTGAGGGTGCTATTTGCGCTATTTAGGCGCTATTTTGTGCTATTGGCTAACTTATTGAAAAGTTTTGTACTTTTTAGCACGTATACGATCCCTCAATAAACAAAAAGAATTTTAAAAGTATTTTAAAACTTTTGTTTGTGTTCTGGACGTCGATATAAAAAAATATTGCATAAATAGCGCATATAGCACAACGATAGCGCATCAAAGTGCTATAAGCGCTATTTTTTTCATAGGCTTAAAAAATAGCGCTTATAGCACCCGAGGGTGCTATTTGCGCTATTTAGGCGCTATTTTGTGCTATTGGCTAATTTATTGAAAAGTTTTGCATTTTTTAGTAAGTATACGGTCCCTCAATAAATTAGAAAAATTTTAAAATTATTTTTAAATTTTTGTTTGTGTTCTAGTCGACGATACAAAAAAATAGCGCATATAGCACAACGATAGTGCATCAAAGTGCTATAAGCGCTATTTTTTTCATAGGCTTAAAAAATAGCGCTTATAGCACCCGAGGGTGCTATTTGCGCTATTTAGGCGCTATTTTGTGCTATTGGCTAATTTATTGAAAAGTTTTGCATTTTTTAGTAAGTATACGGTCCCTCAATAAATTAGAAAAATTTTAAAATTATTTTTAAATTTTTGTTTGTGTTCTAGTCGACGATACAAAAAAATAGCGCATATAGCACAACGATAGCGCATCAAAGTGCTATAAGCGCTATTTTTTTCGTAGGTTTAAAAAATAGCACTTATAGCATCTGAGGCTGCTATTTGCGCTATTTAGGCGCTATTTTGTGCTATTGGCTAATTTAGGGGGGGGAGGGGGGATACTTGTCGTTGCGTGTATAGCGCAAATAGCGGGGGGGGGGGGGGGGGGGCGTTTTTGAGTTGGAAAAAATAGTAGCGCATATAGCGCAAATAGCGCCTAGGGGTGGGGGGGGGGTGGCGTTTTTGAGCTGGAAACTATAATAGCGCAAATAGCGCAAATAGCGCCTAGGGGTGGGGGGGGGGGGTAAAATCTCGTGCTCGTGCACGCTTACACGCGACATCTACCCTTAGTGCTTAGGCTGAGGCTTAGTGCTTAGGCTGAGGCTTAGTGCTCACGCCTAGACTCAGTATGTGGGTGCGCAAAGGATTAGTCTTAGTTCCTTGCATCAAATAAAAGGACATTTGCTACTGTGGAAAAAGAAATAAAGCTGAACTTTTATAGCGAAATTGCCCGTCAGCGTGAGCTTGGTTCTGAGCATTAGGGAAGTTTTGAACTTGAATTTGAGACATTAAAGTTTATTATAACGCCGTATTTATGCCTCAAATGTGATATTTTTGGTGGGGAAAAATGTCCGATAGCCATCTGTTGCGCAAAAAATATAAAATTTTAAATTTTAAATTCATTTTAAGTAAGTTCATTTCGCCTATTTTACAATTGAAAAAATCAACATTTTTTGGCCAGAATATGCAAGATATGCAAATGAAGCTTAATAAAATATATTATTATGTGTTAACATATGCTCATAAAATTTGAAACTGATATAATGAGCGAGCTGGTCATATTTTGCGAGAGTTAGCCCCACTATGACGAAAAATTAAGATTTTTGACAAAATTTGATTTTTTTGGAAAAGTTGAAAATCAATATTTTTTCGCTTGGAAACTGCCAAAAATGAACTCAGCGCATGCGAAAACCTATAAAAACGTGTTTTTACTAAATAATAATTTAAAAAATATGTGTTTGAATTCCCCCCCCGCCGAAGATGCACCATTTTTACTTCCTCTCATTTTCTACTTGTAAAATTTTTGTGATAATCATGAAATAAAAAGTTTTTTTATGACACGATATGACAAACGGAATTGTGTATGCCCACTATAAATGTTTTTTTGCAGCGCTATACAAAACTTTTTGTTTGCAATAATTTGTATAGTTAAATAAAAAGCCCTATTTTTTCAGGTAAATTTATATGGGTCCTTTTGCAAACAGCAGCGTATTTCCGGAGAAAAAAGCGCTGACGGGCAGATTCACCTACTTACATACAACTTTATCATATAGTAGAGCAGCCAAATGTGAACCACCTGAAACTTTTCACTCAGTGCTGACGCTTGACTCAAGTTTTTTCAGAATTTAGTTAGGCAAATCACCAAAAATTTCACTGGGATAATAACTGGTAGTGAACACAAGTTTCTGCAAAGTTTCGTCCCACGATATTTATTTTATGCCCATTCCGGGCCATCTAAAACGGAAAGTTTGGATTTGGTGCACATTTGGAGCCAGCAAAATGAACCGGCCATGCCCTTGACTGCACCAGTCCGCTTTTCAAGGCACTGACTAATGTACTAGCGTTTTTGAACCATGCATATTGTAGCAAAAGGTGTAGCCTACAAGTGTAGAAAAAAATTTTAAATCAGTTCAGTGCATGGTGAGAAAATGCATATACAAAAAAGGCGCAAGAATGACACCCTAAAACCCTAAATTCGGCATTTACTTGAAAGTTGATATGAAAATTCTCAAAAACAGTTTTCACAGACATAAGGCTGTGCTCAGCAGCACAGTTGAAACTGTTTGTTACAAATTCTAAATTTTTCAATGTATTTTGTGGTCTGTTTAGGGGCCCTAAAGTGCACCAACAACCATTGATGCATGGGGACTAAAACTGCACCAGTTTTAGAGACCGTAAAACTCTCACAAAGAGAACGAATTTTGTCCTGTTGTTCATTATGGAGTTGCTCCGTTATATAAACTGTGTTCACAAAACAACCCGATTAAAAATGATTCTGCATAGCTCTGTAATGAGGATTACTATGTTGCAAGGGCGTTGCCAGGGGGGGGGGTCGCGGGAACCCCCCCGCCCTATTGGTCAAACCTGGGCCCAATTTTTCAAAAAAAAAGGTTCTCCGTTTAAGTTCTCTGTTTAAAAGCTCTCCATTTAAATGTTCTCCGTTTTTTTAAACGGAGAACTTGAGTTTTCTGTTTATTTAAACGGCGAATCTGTATGATTGCAGGCACATATTTCAAAATGTTCACCGTTTAAGTTCTGCGTTTAACATTTTTAGATTTTTCGAAGCCAACGATTTGAATTTGAACGGATAACTTATCTATTTTCGATTGCAGTTTTTCGAAGCTCTCCGTTTAAGTTCTCCGTTTAAATGTTCTCCGTTTAAATAAACGGAGATCTCTAGTTCTCCGTTTAAATTGATATTTCAATGAAAAATGTTCTTCATTTAGAATTTTCTCCGATTAAAATGTTCTTTATTTCAATAGTTCTCCGTTTAAATGTTCTCCGTTTTTAAAAACGGAGAACTTTTAAACGGAGCTAGCGACCTCCGTTTATCTAAACGGAGAACTTGCTTGTTTTATTAATGGCTGCGCTGGATCTTATTCAGTTTCTTATCCATATGTATTTGCAACACTAAAATGCAACTCTGCGAGTTTGCTAATTGCATTACTAAAATAAAAAAAACAAAAAAATTTCTATAAAAAAATCGAAAAAAAACACGAACAAAACAGACTGATAAAATATATGACGAATTTATCGAATATAAAAGGTTTTCAAAACATCGTTTTTCCGACTTTGCGACTCCACTGCTAACTGTCTGCCGCATCAATTTTGCTTCAAATTGGCAAAAATATTTACCTAAACACATATTTTCAAAATACATAAACAACAATGTCTTAGCTTTCACATCACTAAACAAGTTTTACAGACGTGCAAAGTCGACTGCTTTACTGCTTTCGTGACACTACTCCCTTAAGGGGGTAATTGCGTTTTTAGGTGTTTTTTTAAACTACCATAACTGCACTTAACCTCAACAAAAACTAGAGCGGTCTTTTTTACATTTTTTTACACCTTCTAGCTTTAAAAAACTATATTTAAAAGCAGATTATCTTTTGCAATTTTACTGCTGCTATCATTTGAATACACCCCATCAGCGGTTTTTTTGACTAATTTTTGCGCCACAGTTATGAAACTCAAGATCAGCCAACAACTACTAAACTTTTTGCAGTTATGCACTGACATAATATCCCCACCCGTTTTTTTGATATAGTTGATAAGTCGTTTCTACGTTGAGAAAATGACATTTTCGTGCAAAAATCACGTAATTTGACTTTTCTCTAAAATTTTCAAAAGCCCATTAACACCGACTCTACAAACTATTTTTAGAAAAGGAAAAAAACGGGTGGGGATATTTTACTAAAGATAATGTGGTTAAAGTTTCGAAGCCGTAGTCTGTTTTTAGCGTGAGTTCTGTGGGCGCAAAAATTACACTGAAATGTCAAAAACCACGAAAACGACATTACCCCCTTAAATAAACGGAAAACTGGAGTTCTCCGTTTACATAAACGGAGAACTAGAGTTCTCCGTTTATTTAAACGAAGAACTTCTGAGTTCTATTTTAGAATTCTCCCCAAAATAAATGTTTTAAAATTTTTTGAGTTCTCCGTTTAAATAAACGGAGAACTAGAGTTCTCCGTTTTTTTAAACGGAGAACTTTGGAGTTCTATTTTAGAATTCTTCCAAAAATAATCGTTCTAAAAATATCGAGTTCTCCGTTTAAATAAACGGAGAACTTTCCAACGGAGAACTTTAAACGGAGAACAATTAAACGGAGAACTAAAACGGAGAGCTTTGAAAAATTGCATTTAAGAGAATCTATGTTCTCCGTTTAAATTCAAATTTGAGGGTTTCGAAAAAATGAAAAATGTTAAACGGAGAACTTTAAACGGAGAGGTTTTAAACGGAGAACAAACGGAGAACATTTTTTCGAAAAATTGGGCCCTGATGAAATTGTACACAAGTGTCCCCCATTTGGTTTTTATTGCCCGGCCGAAAAAAATTTCCGATACCTCTCCAATTGACCAAATTTGGCCTAAAAATAAAAAAATTCTCCCAATTTGTTCCTGGGGGCTGCCGCGCCCAGACCCTTGCAACCTTGTGGTTCACTATTTTTTGTAATTATCTGTTATCAAACCCTAAGCATGTATACACGAGTACATTGTTACATTTATATACTTGTGCAACAAACTATCTGATGTGATGGTACCATTTTTTGTTTTAATTTTTGTCTGAAAAAAATTCTGATATGTCTCTAGTTGACCAAATTCGGTCTGAAAATTGGAAAATTCTTTTTCTGGGGGCTGCCACCCCCAGACCCCTGCAACTTTTAGGTGTATATAGTATCTTGTGTTTGTAAAAATTCGGCCTAAAAAATTTCTGATACGTCTCCAATTGACCAAATTCGGTCAAAAAATTGAAAAAATCTCCAACTTTTTTCTGGGGGCTGCCGCCTCCAGACCTTGCGAGACCCCTATGGCTCAGTGGACTTGCGTTTACCATGCGCGCGTAAGTACTAAAATCGCTAAAAACTTCACTTCAACTTCAAAATTACTATCACTGAGTGAGCAAAAAAGTGAACAAGGTGCCCCCCCCCCTTTTCAAAATCCTGTTCCTGGCTACGCCCCTGCTATGTTGGTGCAAAATTAGGCACCTGATGCACATAAGGATCAAGGGTGGTGCACATTAGGGCCAAACTTCAACATTAGGTGCTTTACTAAAACAGCTCCACATATGTACGTTTTGAGTGCAGCTTCAAGTTAAAGAATTAGCATATTCAAAATCAGCGAAAAAGAGTCTAGGACTGCCAAAAATGTACTACTTTTACGCTGAAATTTTTACGCTGTAATTTTGGAGTTAATCAAGATTTTCCAAAAACTGGTAATGGGTCCTGTCCCTTGGACAACATCGTTTTTCAGTTGAAAACTTTCGTTTAGAAGTGTACATTGCTTCTTGCACAAATTCTCTTGAAATTTTTGTCAATTATAGTAGTCAGACTCCTCTGTTGTTTGGTATATTGTTTTAGACGAGACTTGCATCGCAGTGAGAGTTAAATGCATGTGAACACGCTAATGGTGCATATTAGAGCTGGTTCACATTTATCTTCTCTACTATACATTTACGTTCAGGTCGATGTCGTTATTATTGTATTTATATTTAGCTTATGCGCTTTTGAACGGCTAATTTTTCTTTTTTTTGCAGATGATGGCGCCCAGTCACATATATAAAAAAATTTATATTGCATATATAATATATATTATTATATAATATATATTATATTTATATAACGTTTATTATATTATAAGTGAAACTGAGTAAAGCTGTATTTTCCGCGGCCCGCAGAGACGGCCAAAAACTCTCTGAACCTGCCCTCGCTACGTCCAGGGTCAGCACACGGCATCTCCAAAACGCTGCAAAGCCCTCCAAACACCTAGCGACCTCAAAGGCCCAAAACGAAGCCTAAAAGACCAACTAAAATTTCAGTATTTTATTTAACAAAACATGGTAACGAGTTTTATTGACAGAAGAAAACAAGCAGCAATTTTAGGCAAAATTTGTTGAGTATTGATACATGGCCACGGCAGCATTTGTAGTTATGACCAACAGTAGTAGTTCTCAGAGTAACTGTATTATCGATAGAAAGGACATCTTATTAAGCCCAAGGGTAGACCCGGGTCGTGTGTACCCGCTAGTCCCCGCGGGTTGGGTTTGGCTGGGTAGGATAATTTGAGTCGTGGGTCAACCAGCGAGTATCCACTTCAGGCTGCACGGGTCGCTAAAATTTTTTACGACCCGCAAAAGCTAATAAATACCACGTCAGACTCTTATGTTACAGAATTTTGGTGCCGTAATTCGTTCAAAGTTGTAATGTGTCATGAACAATGTACAATGCATACTGTGCCAATTATATATAGTAAGGCATCATCTGAAACAAATAATCATCAGGTAGGTTACATACAATATAAGGAATGGTGGGTCAAAGTGGGTCGCGGGTCGGTTGGGTCGCGGGTTACCCACAAATGTCAGGCCGCGGGTTGTATTGGGTCGCGACTCGCGAGTCGAAAATTTTGACCCGCGTCCACCCCTGACTAAACTATTTTAAAAATTAAGGACAATACTTGATTTGCACTTTTCTCACGTGGCCAACCCGATACCAAATTTAAACGCAAACCTCTAAGTCCGTCTCACTAATTTCCAGTAAAAGTAAATACGTAGTTTGCTATGTGGTACTCGAATAGCTATTTACTAATAAAACCCTTGTGCCAAAATATGATTAGGCAAGATTTTGTTTTTAGTAAGTAAGTTGTTGTCAAACATATTTGAAACAGCGGTCAAGGTGCGTTTTACTTAGTTTTGGGACAATTTTTACTGTTTTTTGCGGGTTTAAAAAGTTCTGGAAGTAATTTAATTCATTACCTAGTTTTCAATATTTAAAGCGCCAGTCAATGAAAAAAAATTGGTTTAGGGCCTTAAAAACCTTGAAAAACGCCTAATTTGGCCATTTCGGCCCTACAGTAAGTTAGCTACTAACAGCAAAACTGAGCCAGCTAGCTGGCTGCCTGGGCCAGCTCACACATTATAGAAAAATGACACAGAAACACGCACACAAATTTGCCACAGCGAATACACGTAAGTCGTGTAATTTACGTAAAGCAAAACAAATGTAAAGTCTTGTCGCAACTGAGGTAAAGACAGGAACAAGCAAAATTATATTTAAAACCAGTAACAATTGCCCTAGATTTGCTGGGGATCTAACTCTAAATAATGCGTGGCGCCTATCTACCTGTAGCGGAAAGAGTGGTGAAAGAGGCGAGACAGGCAAAAGGGCAAGGGTTTAATAAAAAGACAGGTGGGGCAGAAGGCAGACAAAGCAGAAGCAGATAAAACAGCAGACTGATTATCCATGCAGAGTGCGCGTTTATATAGTCTTTAAAACCGTATGCAAATTAGATAGAGTAATATGCAAATGAGCTCAACATGCATGAAAGTTGTACAGCATGACTCATCGCTAAGCCAACTTTCATGCATGTATACGTACAGAGGTACGTATTCACATTACATTTCCCCCTCTCTTTAAAAAAGAATTTGTCCTCAAATTAGCTTGAGTCAACTGTGCATAGACAATCGCACCAAAATTACAGAAACGAGAAAAAAATTAACAAAAGAATGTCAATCGTTTCTTCAGCGGCGGCGAATGTCAATCGTTTCTTCTTCTTGCCCAGGTCCGGCTCTAGCCATTGCTCTATTGCTGCCAGCTAGAAATAGCGACGGGATCGTGGACTTGACTGACCCTTGCGCTTTGTTCTTAGGCCCTCGCACCCAAGGTACCCACAGCGCTTCAAAAAAAACAATAACAGTCCGTCCACAGTCAGATAAGCGCTCCACGCATCCAGATTAACATCATTGGCACTTCTTCGCTGGCCGGCCTGGGTGTTTCTTGCCACTCTGCCAATTACTAACAAACAAAACATGAACAAAGCAAAGCAAAACAGAAAAACAAATCAAACTTCGTTAACAGAAATAACTAAACCACGCTTCAATAATTAGTCTGCTGCTAATACTGCTTAGTAAATTTGATCATGAAACAAAACTATATTATTGTTAAAAAACGATCACTTTTCTTCGTTCAGACGTCTTTTCCTTTGCTCACTGTCACAACTCAAGATTATGTGTTCTTTTATGTTCAGTTTCTCTGCTAACCCACTTTATAATAGCAAAACTTTCGTCAGACCCAGAGTTTTGTGGCATGGGTGACCACAAACGAGCGCTGTCCGATAAGCATAGAGACATAAAGGTAACCCCTTATCCCAATCATTACCTGTTTCCTTGACATATGCCGCAAGCATATCTACCAGGACACGGTGAAATCGTTCCGTCATTCCATCACACTGTGGATGGTACGGGGTTGTTTGAACCTTCTTACAGTTCAAAATAAGATTTACCTTTTTCAGCAACCTAGACGTGTAGTTGGTGCCCTGATCCGACAACAAGACATTGTAGCACGAGTGACGAGTCATGATTTCCTCTACAAGGTTTTTAGCTACTACATCAGCTTCGCATGATTTAATAGGAAATACCTCGCACCACTTCGTGAAATAGTCCACAAAACACAACAGATATCTGTTCTTATTCTTAGTCAGCGGCAAAGGCCCTAGTATGTCTACACTTAATCGGTGGAAAGGACCCTCTACCGAAATAGGCTGCATGGGCGCTTTTGCATGGCTGGTCCTTTCGCACTTGACATGCAACGTAAGTCTTCAGGCAATTCTGAACGTCTCGACTCATGTTAGGCCAGTAGTAGTTCAGCGAGATCCTACCAAGATTAATATGGAAGCCGGTGTCCTGACATTGGTGCATCATGAAACTCCGCTATGATTTGACACTGGAGAGACTCTGGAACAACTACGCGACGCTTATGCTTGCGGGATCGAAAATAGATCAGACCATCTTTTTCTGAGAACTTAGCTATGTGAATGCCGCACGGAACCTCAACCGACTCACCCCGTATTTTACGGAGAATTAGACGAAAGAATGGATCCTTAGACTGTTGACTTCCTAAATTTGCCAAGGAGATAGCTGCTTCATCGGGTGCCGATGCAGTTACAAGTTTAGTTTTACGCTCAGTAAAAAAATTCCTGAATCGTCTGGCGCCATTCCCAAATTCTAGAAGAACTAGTGTCCAGTTTAGTCAACCAATGAAGAGGGTTAAGGTCATTAACCATACGAACATGATGACCCCACAAGTATGATCGAAAATACTTAAGACCACAGACTAAGGCTAAACACTCACGCTCAATTACGCATAGTTACGCTCTCGCTTAGACAACTTATTGCTCGCGTATGCTATTACCATTTCGTTTCCATCCTGGACTTGAGCTAAAACTGCACCCCAAGCGACACCACTTGCATCGGTATACAAGATGAACGGTTTTGAAAAATCAGGAAATGCTAGAATAGGTGAGCTAACAAGCGCTCCTTCAACTGTTGAAATGCTTGCTCACAGTCCTTCGTCCAGTAAAAACTAACGTTCTTTTTAGTCAAATCATGAAGTGGCGCAGCGATAGACGCAAAATCCTTAATGAATCGTCGTTAATAGCTAGCTAAACCAAGAAAACTTCTAACTTCTGGAACGCTCTTAGGGCTGGAAAAATCCATCACGACCTGAGCCTTGGCAGGACTCGGTTTAATACCAGCAGCAGAAACGACAAGACCAGGATATTCTACCTGCTCGCGGACGGAATGGCACTTTTTGCCCTTAAGCTTGAGATTGGCGTCACCTAGGCGCTTTAGTATTTTCCTCAGGTGCATCAAGTGATCATCAAATGTCTCGCTGTAGATGATGATGTCATCGAGATAAGCCAAGGCATACTGATACTGCACGCCTCACAGCAACATGTGCATCAGTTTCTGAAATGTAGACGGAGCTCCAGACAATCCAAAAGGCATAACCCTAAACTCATGACAGCCATCGTGAGTGATAAACGCGGTTTTAGACCGATCTTCAGGATGAACTTTAACTTGCCAGTATCCAGATGCTAAGTCTAGAGTCGAAAAGTACTTAGCACTACCTAGCTGGTCTAAGGTATCATCAATCCTGGCAAGAGGCCAAAACTGCTTCTCAGAGACGTCATTAAGCTTGCGATAATCTACACAAAATCTCAGCGAGCGGTCTTTCTTCTGGACTAGATGAACTGGGCTTGCCCATGGGGAATCCGTTGAATATGCTATTCCATCTTCGACCATCTTGTCCACGTGTTCCTTGATGACGCTTCTTTGCTTGTACGGAACTCGACGAGGGCGTTGCCTGTTGCACTAGCGACGCAGCAGCCAACTAGTTTCACTGTCGCAGCAGCATATGGTTTTCTATGCCTACGCTCAAAATAGACCTTTTGATCGCCAACCAGGAAATGTTGATTATTAAAGACGACTACAGTGTTGCTCAGAAAATCTAGTCCAAGAATGGCTCGAAAGCGACAGCCCTTAACAACATAAAAACTGTGTTGAATATTTACAGAACCTAACTGAACTTGCAAGTCAGGATTCTAATGATCGGTACTGGGCTGCCCATCACATTTTTAACACAAACATCGGACTTACAGAACTTGTACTGGTCCGGATCCTGAGCCACGATCTGTTGGTGTACCTCGTCGCTGATCACGCTGACGTTGGCTCCCGAATCCAGAAGAGTGAGATTGGTTGAGAGACTAGATAGGCATTGACGTAAGCTAGGGCATGAACACAGCCATTAGTATTGGTAGTGGACAATACAGGGTCACAATTCAACTGACACGCTTACAAAGGATCTCTAGTCTGCGTGTCCTGTTCCTTCCCAGAATCCTGACCCTTTAATTTAGTCTCAGGTGTTTGACCTTCGCTAACTTTGTGTTCCGTACCAATACCATTGTAACACTTTTCTGTGCCCCTATTACGTTTACTATGACCTAGCTTTTGCAAGGCGTTCAAAAATGTACTTTCTAGTTTTTCAAAGCGAGCTTCGAGAGATTGCAGTAGCGCGAGGTGCGTACTGTTTTCCTGAAGAAAGGCTATAAACGCTACCGGACTGTTGGATTGACCAGAATCTTCCACGGTTTTGCGCAGCCCTCGCGTCCCCGTCGGGTAGATGTCGCGTGTAGGCGTGCACGAGCACGAGATCCCCCCCCACCCCTAGGCGCTATTTGCGCTATTTGCGTTATTATAGTTTCACGCTAAAAAACGCCACCCCCCCACCCCCCCCCGCTATTTGCGCTATACCCGCTACGATAGGTACCCCCCCCCTCCCCCCCTCTCCCCCCCTATATATAGCACTTTGATGCGCTATCGTTGTGCTATATGCGCTATTTTTATATCGTCGACTGTAACACAAACAAAAACTTGAAAATAATTTTAAAAATATTCTAATTTATTGAGAGACCGTATACTTACTTCAAAATACAAAAGTTTTCAATAAATTAACCAATAGCAAAAAATAGCGCCTAAATAGCGCAAAAAGCACCCTCAGGTGCTATAAGCGCTATTTTTTAAGCCTATGAGAAAAATAGCGCTTATAGCACTTTGATGCGCTATCGTTGTGCTATATGCGCTATTTATGCACTATTTTTTATATCGACGTCCAGAACACAATCAAAAGTTTTAAAATACTTTTAAAATTCTTTTTCTTTATAGAGGGATCGTATACGTGCTAAAAAGTACAAAACTTTTCAATCAGTTAGCCAATAGCACGAAATAGCGCCTAAATAGCGCAAATAGCACCCGCAGGTGCTATATGCGCTATCCAAGATCAGCATCACTATTTAAAGGGAAATTAACACAAACACCAATAGGCCAGCGTAGCTCAGTTGGTAGAGCGTGAAGCTAGCAATCTAGCGATGGGTGGTTCAAATCCCCCCTGGCCATTTTTCTGTAGAAGGTTCATCCATATCCAAAAAATAGCACATATAGCACCTTCGATAGCGCTTATAGCGCAAATAGCGCATATAGCACTCCCAAAAAGCGCTATAGCGCAAATAGCGCATATAGCACCTTCGATAGCGCATATAGCGCAAATAGCGCATATAGCACTACCAAAAACCGCTATAGCGCAAATAGCGCATATAGCACCTTCGATAGCGCATATAGCGCAAATAGCGCATATAGAGCCCCCAAAAAGCGCTATAGCGCAAATAGCGCATATAGCACCTACGATAGCGCATATAGCGCAAATAGCGCACATAGCACCCCCAAAAAGCGCTATAGCGCAAATAGCGCATATAGCACCTTCGATAGCGCATATAGCGCAAATAGCGCATATAGCACCCCCAAAAAGCGCTATAGCGCAAATAGCGCATATAGCACCTTCGATAGCGCATATAGCGCAAATAGGGCATATAGCACCCCAAAAAAGCGCTATAGCGCAAATAGCGCATATAGCAAATTCCATAGCGCTTATAGCGCATATAGCGCATATAGCGCATAAAAAAGCGCTATAGCACAAAAAGTGCTATTTCGATTTCACTTACACGCGTTCGTTACCCCCCGTCGAGGAGATTCCGGACAATCCACTGTGTCCGTCTCTTCTGTCTATAGGCTCCGAAGCCATTGTTGAACTATTGCTAAGCTGCTCATGGTAGGTCTCGATTCGCATTGCCATTGATAGCGCATCCTTTGCCGTCAATGTGTTTGCAACTAGCAGTTTCTCTCTCAAATGCTCTCCCACCTGGCTCATAAAATACCGCCTCAAGATGTTAAGGTGTTCCTTAGCTGATCCCTCCCGTAACCTGTTCCAAAAAGTGGCACCTCTACCCTTCATCAGCCCAGACAGAATCTGCCTTTGCATACCCTCCGCCCAGCCATTCGCCTCTGAGACGCGTTTGAATGCGTCAAACCAGTCCCGAATATCCTCCTGTCCGTCGAACGGGCGAGGTTTCAACTGGAATTCTATTGTCTTAGGAATTGGGGAAGTGAACAGGGGGTCAGTCGATTTCTCGACATGCTTTAGGGTGGTATCTGTAGTGTCAGGGGGCGCACCCGCAGCCATAGCACTGCTTCCGACTCGGACCTAAACTCAACACCCCTCACTTACAAAATCCACAAATCCTCCAAAAAAGGCGAATGGCCGGTGGGTTGAGACTTACCAGTTACCGCTGCCACCAAATGTAGCGGAAAGGGTGGTGAAAGAGGCGAGGCAGGCAAAAGGGCAAGGGTTTAATAAAAAAGGCAGGGGGGGGGGGCAAAAGGCAGACAAAGCAGAAGCAGATAAAACTGTAGACTGATTATCCATGCACAGTGCGCGTTTATATAGTCTTTAAAACCGTATGCAAATTAGATAGAGTTATATGCAAATGACCTCAACATGCATGACTATTACACTACCTAACCCCTGTCCATAGCGCGCCCGACAAACCGTTTTCAATAATTTGGCTCGCTGTAATCTGCCGTGCGCCAAGACACACAATAGAGATATTCGACATTTACGCCGCCACTTACGCCTTATTGTGACTTAGGTTAAGGGGGTAGTGTCGCGAAAGCAGTCGATTTGGCGCGACTATAAATTTTTTTTAGTGAAAGATAGGTCATTGTTACTTATGTATATATTCTAAAAATACGTTTAACGCAAATATTTTTGCCAAGTTTCAGCAAAATTGATGCAGCATACAGTTAGCAGTGAAGTCGCAAAGTCGGAAAATTTAGTTAAATTATTTATTTTTAGTTAAGGGGGTAGTGTCGCGAAAGCAGTCGATTTTGCGCAACTATAAAACTCTTGCAGTGAAAGATAGGTCAGTGTTCTTTATATATTCTAAAAATATGTTTCAAGGCAAATATTTTTGTCAAGTTTCAACAAAATTGACGCAGCATACAGTTAGCAGTGAAGTCGCAAAGTCGGAAAAATGACGTTTTGAAAACCTATTCACATTCAATATTTTCGTCAGAATTAAAAAACTTTGTGTAGATTCTTTACACAAACTAAAAGCACATATGCTCTAGCTTATGCACACAAAATTTAGTGCGAGTTGATTGAGTGATTGTGGAGTAATACCTGTTTGAACTGTGAAACTGTGCGTAAACTGTGAAGTACTCATAGCAATAGTGATAAATTGTGAAAAATTTAGACACATTTTAAATTCAAATAAAAAACGTACCTTCATTTTTCATTTTTCTTATTTGTGCCAAAAAAACTGTGCTTCTAAACATTATATGTACTTCACAAGCTGGCCAATTTATCTGCTTGAGTTTTTGAACTTTTATGTCTCTGTTGTGTGATGTCTGACTCACAAATGGTGATTGGTGAAGTCTATTTTGTGCTATTGGCTAATTTATTGAAAACTTTGTATTTTTTTAGTAAGTATACGGTCCCTCAATAAATTAGAATAATTTTAAAATAATTTTTAAATTTTTGTTTGTGTTCTAGTCGACGATATAAAAAAACAGCGCATATAGCACAACGATAGCGCATCAAAGTGCTATAAGCGCTATTTTTTTCGTAGGCTTAAAAAATAGCGCTTATTGCACCAGATGGTGCTATTTGCGCTATTTAGGCGCTTGGACGCTGCTTGGACTTGATTATTATTATCTTATTATGATTATTAACTCATTATTGCTTTAAACTATTTCTCGTTCTTTTCCTGCTTAACAAGTAAGTTATATATGTTTTTCGGTTATTTCCTTTAATGATCTGTTTTTAGTAGAATATTAATATGCTGGAGAATACTTTATTTACGAATCTTTTTATTTATTTATGAATCTTTTTACCCTTCTAGGGTTTCATTTTGCGTAACCAATAGGAGCAAAGAATGGAAAGTTATGTTGGGTAATTGCCTACAATTTTGACTAATAGGAGCGAGGGATGGAAAGCTCTACAAACCCAACCCCCGGGGGGGGGGGGGGGGGGGGGTGGTCGCCTACTGATTCTTTTTACCATTCTAGGGGTTCATTTTGCGCAACCAATAGGACGAAGAATGGAAAGTCATGTTGGGTAATTGCCTACAATTTTGACTAATAGGAGCGAGGAATGGAAAGCCCTACAAACCCAACAACCGGGGGGGTGGGGGGGGGGGGGGGTGGGCGCCTACTGATTCTTTTTACCATTCTAGGGGTTCATTTTGCGCAACCAATAGGACGAAGAATGGAAAGTCATGTTGGGTAATTGCCTACAATTTTGACTAATAGGAGCGAGGAATGGAAAGCCCTACAAACCCAACAACCGGGGGGGTGGGGGGGGGGGGTGGGCGCCTACTGATTCTTTTTACCATTCTAGGGGTTCATTTTGCGTAACCAATAGGACGAAGAATGGAAAGTCATGTTGGGTAATTGCCTACAATTTTGACGAATAGGAGCGAGGAATGGAGAGCCCTACAAACCCAACAACCGGGGGGGAGGGGGGGGTGGGCGCTTACTCAATGAATTAGCCAATAGCACAAAATAACGCCTAATTAGCGCAAATAACACCCTCAGGTGCTATAAGCGCTATTTTTAAGCCTATGAAAAAATAGCGCTTATAGCACTTTGATGCGCTATCGTTTTGCTATATGCGCTATTTTTTAATATCCTCTATCAAAACACAAACTAAAAGTTTATTAATTAAATAGCCGATAGCACAAAATAGCGCCTAAATAGCGCAAATAGGGTTGGTGGTACCTATCGTAGCGTATATAGCGCAAATAGCGGGGGGGGGCGTTTTTGAGCTGGAAACTATAGTAGCGCATATAGCGCAAATAGCGCCTAGGGGTGGGGGGTGGCGTTTTTGAGCTGGAAACTATGATATCGCAAATAGCGCAAATAGCGCCTAGGGGTGGGGGGGTGGCGTTTTTGAGCTGGAAACTATAATAGCGCAAATAGCGCAAATAGCGCCTAGGGGTGGGGGGTGGCGTTTTTGAGCTGGAAACTATGATAGCGCAAATAGCGCAAATAGCGCCTAGGGGTGGGGGGGGGAATCTCGTGCTTGTGCACGCTTACACGCGACATCTACCCGAAAATGGCATCACTTTTGGCCAAAATTCGAGCTAATAAAATGCGGAGAAACCCCCCTCAAGTAGGGGGTGACCCTACACTTTTAACACTTTTAGTGCCTTCTTTTAGTGCCGACCGAACGAATAAATTTCAACATTGTACGTTCTCTTACAAATTCTTAAAATATTGTAATTCATTTTCTCACATTTTTTATCAACAAAATGGCTTGATAGAAGTAATTGCGTAATTGAAGTAATTGCGCTAGGCGCTAAAGCCAGAGGCATTTATTGCACTATAGCGTTTTTTGGTGCTATTTGCTCTCTTTGCGCTGTAAGCGATATCGAAGGTGCCATTTTTAATATTTGCATGAAACGTCTACACCAAGATTTGAACCACTCATCGCTAGATTACTAGCGTTGTGCTCTATCATCTGAGCTAACGTGGCCTACCTGTGTCTCTCTTAATTCCCCTTTACTGATTTAGGATACCGCTTATAGTGTCTATGGGGTGCTACTTGCGCTACTTACGCGCTTTTGTTGCTACTTGCTATTTTATTAGAAATGTTAAACGAGAGGATATTGATAACTTTAATATTATTGTACAGTTCTTTTACCAATCTTTAAAATATTGTGATTCGTTTTCTCACATTTTTTATCAGCAAAATGGCTTGATAAATTTATATTCACTGTATGCAGAACATGGGATTGTGAAACAGAAAAATGTACATATATAAAATTGCTTGTTCGTTTGCTTGTTTGTATGTTGCTGCAAAGCTTTGTTCTGTATTCATTGCTCAACCATAGTCTTACAAACTTGCCGCTTTATAAACAAGATTTATTTGTACTCTTCAGAAACCATAGTCTACCATAGGTTATTTTACTCAAAAAGAAGACAATGTCTAGCAACTAACAATAATGTGTTTTAATTCATCCAGTGAAATGTTTATCGGCTTCTGACAAGTAAGCCTTTAAAAGCGCTGGTATTATGTATGTGACCGTTTTTAATGCATCATCAAAGACAAATTTATCATGGGAAGTAATAAAACGAAGTCAAGGAAACTAAAATGATCTGTAGTTTTATAATAATAAACATTGACGGGCAGCTTTAATCAAGACCAGATTCTGGTTACCTTGCCAGTTTTCTTTAAAAGTACTTATTCTTTATGGAAGCATGAAAGCATATTACGTCACTTATTTAATGATTTACGATGGTTTTGTTGAAAGATAAAGTCAGACTTGCTCACTAGTATTAAAAGACAATAAGCACCATTGTGGCATACGGTAGTGTCGCTAAAGTGGGCTCCTTTTCGTTTTTGCAGCAGAATAGAGACAGTTTTTTTTCATTCAATTTTTGGCCATATAGTTTACTATACGACTCAGACATAGTCTTCAGCTCCAGGTGTCCAGTTTGGTGAAAGTAACACTGTTCTAGCTTAGGGTCCATTCATGAAAAGTTCTAATGGATTAGACTGATACTTGCTAACGCTACTTGCTAATAAGTATGGGGGTATTTGTGCTTTCATGTGTTTTGCTTAGCGTTTACATATTGAAAGCACCGTTACTGTGCTATATTGAATTTTGGGTCTTGGCGCTGGTTGGCGTGCTATAAGTGATTTATACGCATGTTTCTGTGAAACTCCTAGTGCAGGAGCACGAGTGCGCGAAGCGCACGAGTGCACCTGCACGAGGGTTTTGCACATGCCTATCAATTATTTTTAGCACAACAAACAGTGCTATAAGTTGCTTGTAATTTGGTTTTAGTAACATACGTACAATTTTCAGTGATTTTAAAAAATAAGACTGGTGGGTATCAAAGCCACAATATTCTGATTTGCAATCAGACACCATATCCATTAGGCCACAGCCTTCCTACGTATAAGCTGGTAACTTTGGTAGTTGTCACCCTATAGTTAGGATACATACTAAATGTACGTAGCTACAGCAATACATACAGACAGACAGTACAAAACTCCTAAGTCCGGCTAGCCCTAAGTCCAATACACTGCCGCTGTTCTATATGAGAAATATTTAGCAACTTGATATCAATGTTGGAGTGCCCTAGTGGTTAGGACGGTGGATTTGAAAAACGCGCATTTGACGGCAGTGGTTCGATTCATCTTGTCTTTAATTTTCTTGCTAGGTCAGGATTTGGGGACCCCCATGTAAGGCATCTTTCTCGTGCACTAGCCGGGCAGTCTGTGAGCATGTGCAATATCGAGTCCGGTTCGTCGCATTTAGGGCAACCGTCACTGTCGACTTTCCCGAACCTTGCCAGGGTGTCATCGGTTAGGAAGCATACGCCGGTCCTGATTTGGGCAATGGTCTCTGTTACCAACCGGGTGAGTTCATCAAGATCTGGTGGCTGTGGTGGGTGTGGTTTCTTCAGGCTAGCCCGGCGCAAGTCTGTGGTTGCGGCCCTGGTGGCTTGTTTGGCGGCAGAGAGTTCGAGCCTGGCGGTTTGTTGGTTGAATCGAGTAGCTTGTTTCGCTATCTCGTCAGCTACTTCATTTCCCCCTAGTCCTGCATGACCGGGTACCCAGACCAAGTCTATGTGGTGCTCTTGTTCTGTCAGCTCTACAAGATTTTGCCACACGGCTTGTCGTATAGCACTGGTCTGTCTTTGCGGGCCCCGACTTATTACTTGTAGGCCAGCTCTGGAGTCTGAGTGTAGGCGGATCCGCATCGGCTGGCGTGGGGGCTGGATCAGGGACTGCAACGCACTGTTCATAGCTATTAGCTCCGCATGTGTGCTGCTGCAGAAGCTGCCGGCTGCTTCTTGGCACGTCCACTCTTCTCCCGTTGCGTCGATGGTGACTATCGCCCCGCTTCCTCCGTTCTTGCCGTCTTTGGTTGACCCATCGCTCCAGATTAGGCAGTCAGCCTTGGGGAGTTTATCGAGCATTTCCTCTGCAGCCCGCAGTCTCTCCACTGGGGGGGGGCGTTCGCTTAGGCATATTCTCTACTTGGGTCCGTAAGGTGATAGCGTCGGTCTTCAGTGCTTGCCAGGGGGGTGTTGCTGCCACAGTCCTGATTGGTTTTATTTCTGCTTCAGCGATTCCGGCTTTATGGTTCATCCACCTTCCGATTCGTCTCAAGCACGGCCGAAACTGCATCACACAGTCTTCGTTCGGTGGCGGTGGCGGCTCGGGGGGTGGCCTGGCTGTTCCCCTGTTCTTTGCAATAGCTTGTTGCCAGGCATTGTGCGCGCGATATTCCAGTCTCGGTGTCGGTGTCTTAGTCAGTAGTTCTTTTGCTGGGTCTTTGTTTGGGAGCCGCATGATTCGATTAACTACCTTTCCGGCCAGAAATTTCGCTCGCAGTGACAGTGGTTCCAGTTTCGCTTCTTCTATTAGCACGGTCGTCTCAGTCGGACGTAGGCATCCCGTTATAATTCTGGCGCACATGTTGTTTTCGGCCTCAAGTCGGTTTTGCGTTTCCGGCGCCGCGTGATTATGGTAGATCGCCGCACCATACTCCCAGACTGGTCGAATATAGGAGATATATGTGGCGCGCAGCGTGTCCGGGTGGCTTCCATAGCTCTTTCCACTGAGTGCCGCGAGACAATTGCGCCTCTGGCGCATCTTTTTCTTGATCTCGTCGGCGTGCTTGCTGAAGGTGAGGCCCCCATCCAGTGTAACGCCGAGGAAAGTTGGGTTGCTGTCGTACTTTAGGTTCGCTCCGCTCAGGTCCAGGTTTGCCGTTACTTTTCCGTTTGATTCCTTTTGGTCTAGGGTGAAGATTGTGTAACAGCATTTGGAGGTCAATACGTCCATCTTCCATCGCTGGGTCCACTCGCTTGCGTGGTTGAGGTCTTTCTGGATTTTCCTTGCACATTTCTGAATGATCTTAGCTTCGGTCATTATAGCTGTATCATCGGCAAACAGTGACCATGTGCTGTTTTTCTGTGCCTCTTCAGTCAGGTCGTTGATATATATGAGCCAAAGCAGTGGTGCCAGGACGCTGCCCTGTGGGAGTCCTTCCGAGAAGTGTCTGTAGTCTGAGACTTCTTTTCCCCAACGCACTCTATTTCTCCGGTCTCTTATCAGCGAGTTGATCCACCGAGTGAAGCACGTGGGGATCTTCAGGCGTGCCTTTTTTGCGATCAGGGCATCGCGCCACACTCGATCGTAGGCCTTTGTGAAGTCCAGTAAGGCTAGTATGGCTCTTCTCGGGGGCTTGTTTTCCAGAGCATCGAACGCACCCTGGGTGACACGTGCAATCTGGTCTATTGTGCTGTGCCCTTTACGGAAACCCGCCTGGTTCTTGCGTATCGCTCCCCTGGATTCGAGCCAAAACTGCAGCCGGGTTTGGATCATGCGTTCAGCTAACTTTGCTACACAGCTCAGTAAAGTAATTGGTCGGTAGCTGTTCACGGTAGCTGTCGGAATTTTTCCCTTCTTTGAGATAGCAATAATTTCTCCCCTGCGCCATGCAGCTGGTGTTTCCTTTCTGAGCCAGCTTAGATTGATCAGGCTGAGCAGGGCCATCATTCCTTCTTCTGGTAGTTTGCGTAGCATCTCATTACAGATTCCGTCGATTCAGGGGCTCTTCCCTTTCTTGAGCGTATTCAGGGACAGTTTTAGCTCTGCCAGGGAAAACTCTTTGCATGCACAGGCAGCTGCTTGGTGGTGGTCACATTGAGTCTTCAGCGCCTTGATTGCTTCACGTCGTATTGGCTTATCCGTCGTCTTGTTTTGCTGGAGTCTGGATACTGATGCGAACACTTTGCAGAACAGGTTGGCTTTCTGGCGGTCAGTATACGCTGGCCTTTTTGACCACTGGTTGGGGCCAGCCGGGGGTGGATTGCGGCTGCCGGTTTCGTTCTCTGCCGGCGTCCATCCATAGCTTTCAGTAGTCCCCACAAGTCTGCCCCTGTGCCTAGTTCACTGACCATCTCGCGGAAGTGGCTTGTTTTCTGATTGTTGATCAGACGGTCGGCTTCAGCTCTAGCCTCTTTGTACAGTGCCACGTCCTTTTGTGAGTGTTTTGGCCGGGTGGCGGTTTTCAGCGCCTCCTTGCGCTTCTTGACTGCGTCGGCACACTTAGAGTCCCAGAACGGGAGTCGCTGCTGTCCTCCGTTCCCCTTGGGGATGTGTCGTTTGGCTGCGTTCATGATGGCTGAAACAAATTTGGCGTTTGTGGCCTCTACTGACAGTCCAGAAATGTTCCAGTCCTGTGTGTTTGCTCTGACAGGCTCACGGTAACTATTTCAGTTGGCCTTGTGTATAGCAAACTTTCCTTTCCCTCTTCTTTTTGGCTGTTCTGGCAATATTTTCAATGTGGTGCATATTGGCAGATGGTCTGACCCGATTCCTTCTTCTACTGACCATTCTGCGCATGTTGCAATGTCACTAGATACCAGCGTGATGTCGGGAGCAAAGAGGCCAGCTGTGGCTGGATTTACTCTCGTACCCGCGCCAGAATTCAGTATAGTCAGATCTGCCTCAACTGCCCAGGCATCGATTTCATTGCCCAGGTTATCGCTCCGCTGGAACGGGTCCCAGCTTCCGTGGCAGTTGACGTCTCCACCGATTACGACGCAGCCTTCTGATGGGATTGCGATTAGGCCCTGTTATTGTGTTCCTTGTCCTTCGGCCCATCTTCGTGGTGCCGAGTATATGTTGAGGAATGTGATTGGCCTGTCTCTCAGTGGGATGATTTTGACGGCCACGCAGTCCGTGCCCGTGTCATTCTGTTCTTCATATTGCCTGTCGGCCGTGTCGTAGGGAATGTCTTCGCGGACCAGCGTCGCCACCCCTGCCCCGTCGCCGCCCCCCTCTCTCGTCCGGCCGTCTATTCGGGCAGCGACGCTGTACCCCGAGAACACGGGGAACTTTTGTGTGCTCTTCAGTTAGGTTTCTTGTAAGAGCACTACGTGTGGCTTCTTCGCGGCAATGCGATGTTTCAGTTCAGTCTTCCGCGTGTTGATGCCGTTCACATTGACCTGTAATATGCTCAGGTCTGAGTTGGCCGCACCATGTCGCGTAGTGGTTCTCGACGGTACCGGGTGTGGCGGGGCCGTGTTCGTGGCCCGCCGGGTGGTGCCTTTCGGTAGCACCGGGTGTGGCGGCGCCGTGTTCGTGGCCCGCCGGGTGGTGCCTTTCGGTAGCACCGGGTGTGGCGGCGCCGTGTCCGTGTCCCGCCGGGTGGAGGTTCTCGACAGCACCGGGTTTGGTGGGGCCGTGCCCGCGGCCTGATGGGTGGTGGTTTCCGGCCCCACCACCAGGTGTGGCGGGGCCGTGGTCGCGGCCCGCCGCGTGGTGTTTCTCAGCGGCACCGGGTATAGTGGGACCGTGCCTGCGGCCCGTCGTGTGCTGGTTCTGGGCACTGTCGGGCCCACGGCCCGCCGGGTGGTGTTTCTCTCCGGTACCGGGTGTAGTGGGGCCGTGCCTGCGGCCCACCTGGTTGGTGGCTCAGGCGGGGGGGTTTTTGTTTGTTCGCCGGGGGGCGCCATGGCCGTCAATGGAGCAACCTTCACGTGGGGACGGTGTACGCTGCAAACCGACGACTACGACAGAAGACGTGGGACGGAAGGGAGCGGCCACAGATGCTCCAGTCACACCCGCCTTGGGGCGGAACAGAAGCAGGACTCTTCCCAAGCGAAATACACGCCTGGGTTTTATGATGTCGGCCCCGGCTTGCCCGCATACTGGGGTCGGCTGCTAATAATAGCGGGCGACGTTGAAGAAAACCCCGGACCAAAAACCAACTACCCCTGCACTATATGCAATATCGAGTGCACTAAGAAACAGTATTCAATCCAGTGCACCCGATGCCCACTGTATACACACAGAACCTGCCTGGGGGTCACTGTAACGGAACTGTATAAAATCTGCGGCAGTTACATCTGTGTACAATGTGCCGCGGCAGAGAAAACCCCAGATGAAGCCCCCCAAGACAAAGAATTCCTGACCCTGCTACCAATGATCCTGCAGTTCCTGTTGGAATACGCCGCACTGCTCGACAACGACAGCCACCAAACCGATATAATCCGTACTCAGAAACTTATGAACGAAATTTGTATTTTGATAAGTAGCAAACTATTTTACAACCAAGGGGGAAAATGTAGTGACTGGTTATGGACTTGTAAAACATTACAAAAATTAAAGTAGCTGGATTTGATACAGTACAGTAGTCATGCATTACTTTATATAACCTGTTCAATAAAGTTAGTCGTTTCACTGGCGCTTTGGAAACAAGATTTATTTGTACTCTTCAGAAACCATAGTCTACCATAGGTTATTTCACTCAAAAAGAAGACAATGTCTAGCAACTAACAGTAATGTGTTTTAATTCATCCAGTGAAATGTTTATGGGCTTCTGACAAGTAAGCCTGTAAAAGCGCTGGTATTATGTATGTGACCGTCTTTACTGCATCATCAAAGACAAATTTATAATGGGAAATAATAAAACGAAGTCAAGGAAACTAAAATGATCTGTAGTTTTATAATAATAAACATTGACGGGCAGCTTTAATCAAGACCAGATTCTGGTTACCTTGCCAGTTTTCTTTAAAAGTACTTATTCTTTAAGCAATGAAAGCATAATACGTCTCTCATTTAATGATTTACGATGGTTTTGTTGAAAGATAAAGTCAGACTTGCTCACTAGTATTAAAAGACAATAAGCCCCATTGTGGGATACGGTAGTGTCGCTAAAGTGGGCTCCTTTTCGTTTTTGCAGCAGAACAGAGACTCATTTTTTTTTCATTTAAATTTTGGCCATATAGTTTACTATACGACTCAGACATAGTCTTCAGCTCCAGGTGTCCTATTTGGTGAAAGTAACACTGTTCTAGCTTAGGGTCCATTCATGAAAAGATCTAATGGATTAGACTGATACTTGCTAACGCTACTTGCTAATAAGTAAGGGGGTATTTGTGCTTTCATGGGTTTTGCCGGGAAGCTACAGCTTAGCGTTTACATATTGAAAGCGCCGTTTCAGTGGTACATTGAAAGCGTTTTATTGCATTAAGTAGATCTTAATTTGCTTCTGCAAAAAAGTCGTATTTAGCACGAAGTTCAAGCAATTGGTAACGATAACGCATGAAGGTGGTATGTGCAGCTTTTTTTGATGAGCTGTTACTCGGTCGTTTTAAAAGCTATTTATTAGCGGTTTTTTGCATTTTATAGACCAAAAATGGTACCGTAAGTACATGTATTTATTTTGTTGACAATTTTGACAGTTTATCCAAAAGACGCTGTGAAACATCTAAAATTTTGCACTATGTTTGATTATGTAAAGAATATGACTTGATGAAGTTTAATTCCAATTTAGTCAAAATTTACTAGGTTTCTCAATACATGCATAGTTTCATTTGGATAAGTTTTCACATTTCTTCAGTACTTGAAAACTAAGCTTCAAAACAGAACTTTTTTTGAATTTCGTAAAACTTTATGGCTTGAGAAAACAAAAATTACAATGCCTATCAATAATTGTAAAATAAGAAATCTAGACATTTTAGTTTTCTTCATTTTGGTTAAATGATATGAATATAGTGCACATAGAATCAGCAATTTGACACTTTCGAGTACATGATGTAACTTTTAGTATAATGAACTCTTTTGCGTTGCCATGGCAACCACGACAACAAAATGTCATCACCAATAGTCTAAATTGACTAATGTTTTCAAATATGACCACTAATATGTACATTCAACCTACAGTGCAGAAGCTACGTAAAACAAACATATAACATCACGTCTTGTGACGTATTTTCGAGCGTTTTTAATAGTCAAAAATGAGAATAATACACTTTAGAGTTCATACATAACCCTGATTATATAATGGTTGAGAACATGAGCTTCAGTACAACACTGCAATGCAAATAGGTCTGGTTCGGTGCCGAATTTTGAAGAAATACATAGCTTAAATTTTACATCACAACATTGTAAAATGAAAAAAATACATTCAGAAAGTGACATTTCCTGAAAACAGTTGCAGTTAAATGTGCATTTTAACGTTCCAAGTGATCTTAACCAAATATCTAGATACCATTTTTTAATTTAGTAAAAAACAATACTGTTTTTGAGAAACAGTTTGTAATGTGAATACGTACCGCTGTACGTATACATGCATGAAAGTTGGCTTAGCGATGAGTGATGCCGTACAACTTTCATGCATGTTGAAATGGCTGGGCGGAGGGTATGCCAAGGCAAATTCTGCCTGGGCTGATGAAGGGTAGAGGTACCACTTTTTGGAATAGGTTACGGGAGGAGCAGACTGAAATGGGTGTTTCATGCACCCTGACACAATTTAGGCAGAAGTATGAGTCTGAGTTTATCCTTGAAGGAGAAGCAGACAAATACTGGAGGAGGCTGTCGGCTAGGCTGCAGAAAGAAGGAGAAAGTTCACTGGATTTATACCTAGCGCTAGAAAGCATGATTCCCAAGGCCTATGCGGAGGGATCAGCTAAGGAACACCTTAACATCTTGAGGCGGCATTTTATGAGCCAGGTGGGAGAGCATTTGAGAGAGAAACTGCTAGTTGCAAACACATTGACGGCAAAGGATGCGCTATCAATGGCAATGCGAATCGAGACCTACCATGAGCAGCTTAGCAATAGTTCAACAAGGGCTTCGGAGCCTATAGACAGAGGAGACGGACACAGTGGATTGTCCGGTATCTTCTCAGCGGGGACGCGAGGGCTGCGCGAAACCGTGGAAGATTCTGGTCAATCCAACAGTCCGGTAGCGTCTATAGCCTCTCTTTAGGAAAACAGTACGCACCTCGCGCTGCTGCAATCCCTCGAAGCTCGCTTTGAAAAACTAGAAAGTACATTTTTGAACGCCTCGCGAAAGCTAGGTCATAGTAAACGTAATAGGGTAGTGTGGTATTGGTACGGAACACAAAGTTAGCGAAGGTCAAACACCTGAGACTAAATTAAAGGGTCAGGAATCTGGGAAGGAACAGGACACGCAGACTAGAGATCCTTCGGAAGCGTTTCAGTTGAATTGTGACCCTGTATTGTCCACTACCAATAATAATGACTGTGTTCACGCTCTAGCTTACGTCAATGCCTATCTAGTCTCTCAACCAATCTCACTTTTTCTGGATTCGGGAGCCAACGTCAGCGTGATAAGCGACGAGGTACACCAACAGATCGTGGCACGTGAGGATCCGTACAAGTTCTGTAAGTCCGATGTTTATGTTAAAAATGTGATGGGCAGCCCAGTACCGATCATTGGAATCCTGACTTGCCAAGTTCAGTTAGGTTCTGTAAATTTTCAACACAGTTTTTATGCTGTTAAGGGCTGTCGCTTTCGAGCCATTCTTGGACTAGATTTCCTGAGCAACACTGTAGTCGACTTTAAGGATCAACATTTCCTGGTTGGCGATCAAAAGGTCTATTTTGAGCGTAGGCATAAAAAACCATATGCTGCTGCGACAGTGAAACCAGTTGGCTGCTGCGAACTTCTACCATTCACTGAGCAAATTGTTTGCGCTAGAATAGGTGGGTGTACAGAAGGTGATGCACTGTTTGAACCAGGAAACATAGATGATGCTAGTGTGTCAATGCAAACAATTAATTGTGTCCTGGCCGCTAGGAGTCTGGTGAGACCTAGTTCAGGTACCTGTTATGTGAGCATCGCTAATTTTGGCCAAAGCAGAGCGAAGTTGTATGATGGCACAACGCTAGGTAGCATAGAGCAAGACATCGACTTAGCGCAGCAGCTCGCAGATGGCAACTATGTAGCATGCGCGGTGGAATTGGAAGGCGCGGGTGCGCCGGAAGTTCCAACAGGCGTAGATCTGTCAGGTAGTTGTGTCACACAGGAGCAGAAAAATCAGTTAGTACAAGTGCTCTCTGAGTATTCCAGCATTTTCTCATATAGCGCGGGAGATCTAGGTCGAACTTCTCTAGTGAAGCAGCGGATTTTCACAGGTGATAGTCAGCCAATTAGGCAGCGCACTCGAAGAGTTCCCTACAAGCAACGAAGCGTCATCAAAGAGCATGTGGACAAGATGGTGCAAGATGGCATAGCATACCCTACGGATTCCCCTTGGGCTAGTCCAGTTCACCTAGTGCAGAAAAAAGATGGCTCGCTGAGATTCTGCGTTTACTATCGCAAGTTTAATGCAGTCTCTGAGAAGCAATCCTGGCCTCTTCCTAGGATCGACGATACTTTAGACGCACTAGGTAGCAAGTACTTTTCTACGTTGGATCTAGCATCCGGATACTGACAGGTCGAGGTACATCCAGACAATAGGCCTAAGACTGCTTTTGTAACACATGATGGTTGTCACGCATTTCGAGCAATGCCGTTTGGTTTATCAGGGGCTCCATCGACATTCTAGAAGCTAATGCACATGATGCTAGGTGGCGTTCAATTTCACTATGCGCTTGCTTATCTTGACGATATCATAATCTACAGCAAGACCTTTGATGATCACTTGCGGCATCTTAGGGAAATCTTCAAGCGTTTGACGGAAGTCAACCTCAAGCTTAAGGGCAAAAAGTGCCACTTTGTTTGCAAGGAGGTAGAATATCTTGGTCACGTAGTGTCTGCATCTGGTATTCAGCCGAATCCAGCAAAGATCCAAGTTGTAGTGGACTTTCCTAGCCCTATGAATGTCCAAGAAATCCGCAGTTATCTAGGGTTAGCTAACTATTACCGTCGTTTCATCAAAGACTTCGCTTCCATTGCTTCACCATTGAATGACCTAACTAAGAAGAACATTAGCATTTACTGAACACAGGACTGTGAGCACGTTTTCCAGCAGTTGAAGCAGCGCTTAGTTAGCTCTCCAATTCTTGCATGTCCGGACTTTACCAAACCGTTCATTTTGTATACGGATGCTAGTGGTGTTGCTTGGGGTGCAGTTCTAGCTCAGGTCCAAGATGGAAACGAAAAGGTAATAGCATACGCGAGCAATAAGTTGTCTAAGCGAGAGCGTAACTATGCCGCAATTGAGCGTGAGTGTTTAGCCTTAGTCTGTGGTCTTAAGTATTTTCGATCTTACTTGTGGGATCATCATGTTCGTATGGTTAACGACCGTAACCCTCTTCATTGGTTGACTAAACTGGACACTAGTTCTTCTAGAATTTGGGAATGGCGCCAGACGATTCAGGAATTTTATATCGATGACATAGCTTACCGTCCTGGTCCTCAACATGGTAACGACGATGGATTGTCGCGACCTCATGTAGAAACAGCGGCGGACTCAGATGACGATAGCAGTGTTGACGACATAGAGATTGCTTATCGCCCCAGTTTGCAGTCTGAGGATACGGCGCGGGTGCGCTACCCCTCTACTTCAAACAAGGGTTCTCACCAAAACAGTGACGATGCTGAGGTTTCACCTTTGAGAACTGAGCGTAAAACTAAACTTGTAACTGCATCGGCACCCGATGAAGCAGCTATCTCCTTGGCGGATTTAGGAAGTCAACGGTCTAAGGATCCATTCTTTCGTCTAATTCTCCGTAAAATACGGGGTGAGTCGGTTGAGCTTCCGTGCGGCATTCACATAGCTAAGTTCTCAGAAAAAGACGGTCTGATCTATTTTCGATCCCGCAAGCATAAGCTTCGGTAGTTGTTCCAATGGCTCTCCAGTGTCAAATCATAGCGGAGTTTCATGATGCACTAATGGCAGGACACTTTGGCTTCCATAAAGCTCTTGGTAGGATCTCGCGGAACTACTACTGGCCTAACATGAGTCGAGACGTTCAGAGGGCGCCCATGCAGCCTATTTCGGTAGAGGGTCCTTTCCACCGATTAGGTGTAGACATACTAGAGCCTTTGCCGCTGACTAAGAATAAGAACAGATATCTGCTGTGTTTTGTTGGACTATTTCACGAAGTGATGCCAGGTGTTTCCTATTAAATCATGCGAAGCTGATGTAGTAGCTAAAAAGCTTGTTGGAGGAAATCATGGCTCGTCACTCGTGCTACAAAGTCTTGTTGTCGGATCAGGGCACCAACAACACGTCTAGGTTGCTGAAAAAGGTAAATCTTATTTTGAACTGTAAAAAGGTTCAAACAACCCCGTACCATCCACAGTGTGATGGAATGACGGAACGATTTCACCGTGTCCTGGTAGATATGCTTGCGGCATATGTCAAGGAAACAGGTAAGGATTGGGATAAGTGGTTACCTTTCTGTCTCTATGCTTATCGGACAGCGGTCCACTCATCGACTGGATTCAGCCCTTTTGAGCTAGTGTACGGACGGCAGCCGAGAGAACCCCTTGATGTGTCCTTACCAGACAATGATGAGTCCTTTAGCGATCCTAAGGATTACAGAGCGCATTTGGCTAAAGGAATAGGGGAAGTTTACCAGCAAGCTAAGGCCAGCATCAAAAGAGCTCAGCAAGCTCAGAAGGACCAATACGACAAAGTCCCGTCTGAAGTGAAGTTCGAAGTTGGGGATCAGGTATTACGGAGAGTGATACCTAAAGACACCAAGTTCAGACCATGGTGGACTGGCCCGTATGTCATCGTCGACCGACTGGGTCAATGTAACGTGTAAGATACGGCGTGATCGAGAACAGCCGTTCACGATTCATGTGAACAAGTTGAAGAAGTACTTTGAATGGTCTTAATGTCAACTGAAGTTTATTTTTGTAGCTAGTTACTGTCGTTGTCTTATTGCCTGACCTTGTACTGGGGAATATAATGGCCACTTTCTCACTGCCGGACTTGGACGGACCCAATTACTGAACCGATAACTGACAAGATTAGACTTTGTATGCAGGCACGCTACAAAGACTAATTCATTGACATTGACTTCCGTGAGTGAAGACGACCTTCGACTTAACAAGAGGTGGGTTACTGATTGCAGCAATGGCGTTAACTGCGTTAATGGCTAATTTCCTTGCCTGCTGCCGTGCGCGGGTGCGCGTGTCAAAGACATAGAAAGTTGCTGTTACGCTGTACTTTTGACTGAATCAGTGAGTTATTAATTGTTTTTTGGTTGGCCCAAAAACAATCTTTGTTCCGCTTGGCGCCGTGCGCCGCTGTCTGAGTCTGTATTTCGGTTCAGCGAATCAGAACAAAACAAAGCTACTCCGTGGAGCTGGGTTACACTATCCGAGGTTGGATTGACTCCCTAACTTTCATGAAGGCGCTGTGCGCTATCATAAGTGATAGGGGTTAACCGACTCGTTTGTGGTCACCCATGCCACAAAACTCTGGGTCTGACGAATGTTTTGCTATTATAAAGTGGGTTAGCAGAGAAACTGAACATAAAAGAACACATACTCTTGACTTGTGACAGTGAGAAAAGGAAAAGACGTTTGAACGAAGAAAAATGATCGTTTTTTAACAATAATATAGTTTTGTTTCATGATCAAATTTACTAAGCAGTATTACAGACTAATTATTGAAGCGTGGTTTAGTTATTTCTGCTAACGAAGTTTGATTTGTTTTTCTGTTTTGCTTTGCTTTGTTCATGTTTTGTTTGTTAGTAATTGGCAGAGTGGCATGAAACACCCAGGCCGGCCAGCGAAGAAGTGCCAATGATGGTAATCTGGATGCGTGGAGCGCGGATCTGACGGTGGACGGACTGTTATTGTTTTTTTTTGAAACGCTGTGGGTACCTCGGGTGCGGGGGCTTAAGAACGAAGCGCGATGTTGAGTCAAGTCAAACGAGTCCACGATCCAATCACTAACTCATGATGGCAGCAATAGAACAATGGCTGGAGCCGGACCTGGGCAAGAAGAACCGCACTGAAGAAACGATTGAACATTTTGTTAATTTTTTTCTCGTTTCTGTAATTCTGGTGGCGATTGTCAATGCGCAGTTTGTCTGAAGCTAAATTGAGTGTAAGGCGGGTCGTTGCCGCACCTACGAATGGCCCAAGCAGGAACGGAGGGTACCGACTATCTAGGGGAGAGTCATCCCTCGCCCGTAGCCTCGACCGCTCCGCCGGCGGGGCTTCCAGGTATGATGAACGGGGTCTTCCGTACGGGCCGGGGTTGCCGGACACCGACGGGAAATGGGGCCTACCTAGTCTACGGGGCAAGGCGCAGTAGGCGCAGCACACAAAAATAGCACTGCCCGCTAAGCCTGAATGGGCTTCCCTGAGCGGGGCAGTGAGCAATGATGATTGGGCAGGTCACGGCGCATACGGAACGCAGGGGTGGCAGGGCCTCACTAGGCCGATACTGCCTGGGGACACACGAGTAACTATCGAGACGGCAGGGCTCTACGCCAAAACTGCCCAGAAGCGAACACGAACGAACCCGATAAATGAATACGTTTAATGAAAGAACACATGGAAGGTCATTTAGGCAGAAACCAGGTAAGTATAGTAATAGCGAGAGCGAGACAATGACACAGCCACACAGGCTAATAACAGAGCGCAGACTGACTAGTTATTCAACAAGCATCTGTATATTACACATAACCGAGCGTACACACACAGCAGAGCGCAAGTACGTACATAACGATTAAATATGATGAGCGTGAATTTACAATATTAAAATGTTGAAAAGGTAAGTGAAGTGTGAATAGGAAGTAAAGGAGGGTCTCCCAAGTGAAGCCTTACAGTCTTCCCCTCCTCACTTAGTTGTGCTCCTGCACAATTAGGCAAGAAGCGAGAAAACCGTAAGCCGACACAGATGGGGTGGTGGGAGTAGGAGTTGGGTGAAATTTGAGAGAATTTAGGTAGAATTTTTACCCCGGGAGGGCTCTTCCCCTCCTCACTTATGAATTTGCCCACACAATTTATACCCAAAATATGTACCAAAATACACATAATATATTACGACATACAAAATACACACACAGTCACTAAACGAATCACTGAGTTATCCATGAGGTTGGTTAGTTGATTCTTGATAAGTGAGGTTAGTTGGACGAATTTCGGCGAATATACAAGGCAATGATTAGTGTACATAGTATCACGAGCATGACGAGAAAGTTCCACAGTAAAGCAAGTACAGTTCAAACAAATGGCACATGAGGCAGAATGTAGTTAGTAGGCAGTCTGTACAGTTCACGCCAATACGGTTAATACAGTCTATACAGTTCACAGTTCGCAATTGGCAATTCTCAGGCATTTCGAGGTGCGTAAGGGCAAGGGCGTACCCAGGGGGGGGGGAATGGGGGGAATTCCCCCCCCCCCGAAATTTTTCCCCAGTGATTTTTTACACAAGGGTCCCCCCTTGCCCTTTGGTTTTTATGGTCCGGCCGGAAAAATTTTCTGATACGTCTCCAATGGACTAAACTTGGCCTAAAAATAAAAAATTTTCCCACATTTGTTTTTTGGGGGCTGCCGCCCCCAGACCCCTGCGACTATGTGGCTTACTATTCCTCGTTATTGTCTTTCATAAAAGCATATGCATGTGTACATAACTACATTATGCTGCATGTGCATGTCTACACGAGTATATTATGCTACATTTACTTGTGGAATACACCGTCTGATATGACACTCCCATCTTTTGTTTTAAATTTTGTCGGAAAAATTTCTGATACGGTTTCCAGTTGACCAAATTCGGTCTAAAAATTGGAAAAATCGCCAATTTTTTTCTGGGGGCTGCCTCCCCCAGACCCCTGCAACCTTGTGTCCTTTGGTTTTTATGGTCTGGCCGGAAAAACTTTCTGGTACGCCTCCAATTGACAGAATTTGGCCAAGAAATCGAAAATTTTCCCTATTTTTTTCTGGGGGCTGCTGCCCCCAGACCTCTGCAGCCTTGTGGTTTAGTAATCTTGCGTTTGTAAGGCGTTTTACGAGTGTTAAAATTGCTAA
Organism: Trissonchulus sp. WLG1_4; assembly: GCA_030248245.1. Classification (NCBI taxonomy): domain Eukaryota; kingdom Metazoa; phylum Nematoda; class Enoplea; order Enoplida; family Ironidae; genus Trissonchulus; species Trissonchulus sp. WLG1_4. The sequence goes on from JASANF010000074.1 coordinate 63,685, forward strand.
AAAGTGCATTTTAACCCATTACAAAAAATCGAAAAGTCATTCCCCCCCGAAATTTTTTTCTGGGTACGCCACTGCGTAAGGGGATGGGGTTGTCGCCATAAGCACCGCAACAAAAGGCAGGGGGGTTGACAGTTCACCGACTAAGCAATATCACGCACCATAGACAGTTCGACAATTGAGCAATTACGCATAGTTTACAGTTCGAAAATTGAGCACTAGCGCCAGAGGTAGATGTTGGAATTAGGGCGCGGCAGCAGAGGTAGAGGGCTGCGGTTGAGCACTGAGGATTGAGCAATATCGCCGGTCCAACATTGAGTGGCCTCCATTTGGGCGTGACACGTCTGGCATGCGTCTAAGGGTGCCTCATTGGCTCCCACTGGCGCCGCCATCGATGCACTGCACCATAGGCTGTTGTGGCATAGGCGTGGTACATATTATACACACAGTATATATACTACCAAAAATCACAAATACACCAGTTCAAATACCACAAATCATAGCACGCAAATAAGGCAGTAACCACAATTAAGGCACAGGACAAAACAAAACAAATTATCACAAATTACTACAAGTTACAACAAATTATCAATACCAAAAATAAAGCACATGTTAAAGCATACATACAAAGCATAAGTACCAATAATACCAGTAATATAAATAAAGACACGAGATAAGTGACATAGTATTAGGGCAAACATTACATACACAGCCGAACAATGGACAAAATGAAAAATGAAAAATATTTTTGGGTTTTATATGATTATAATATGTTTTTTGTGTTTTAGATTATATGCCTTTTTTTGAAAAAAATGGAGGAAATATGAAAAATGCAAAAATGACAAGAATGACAACAAATACCCGAACATTATACATTATGCAATAACAATACAAATATGAATAAGTTTTATTTATGTGTTGATCTTCATAGTCTTTTTATATGACAGTTACAAAAATAAAATGTTATTTACATTGTTGATTTTCATTGTCTCTTTGGCATAGATAGTTGGCGTAATTAGCGTCTTTTCGCGTAATAAGTGACAGTTCGCTGGCTACGACCTAGCGACTGGGCGGTTTGCGTTCGCGCACGAGTAGAGCGGGTAGATCGGGTGGAGCGAGTGGAGCGGGTGACAATAGCGCTAGTGACCTCACGCTGTTGCTCCACGGGCATGTAGGGGACGTAGGCGGGTTCGGTGTTAACGATGGGACCGGTGACCTGTGGAAGGTTAGGGTCATTCGCCTTCCTCGCCTTGCTCTTTGCTCATAGGACCTCCGAAGAGTCGAGCTGATTCGTCGGTGATGCTGTTCTTCGGCCGTGGTCACGTGAGTCTGGTGACGTTTGGTTCCTATCGAGATGGTCGCTCCTGGCGTTCGCGCATATGTTGGTTTGACAGTAGTCGGCGTCGAGCTTTGATCAGGAGCTCTATCCTTTCCTGTCTTTCCTGTTGGTGCTGGTTTCATACAGGGCGGTCAGCTGATTCACCACTTATTGCTGCACCTGGTCCAGGGATTCGTCCAATGTGCTTGAGCTAGGTTGGTTCGGATTAGGTTGAGATTCTCGGAGTCTCGTGACCCCGTTAGTCTCTCCCACCTCCTCTTTCATGCCTGCAGCAAGTCGGTCTCCTGCGGCTTCTGAGTCCATGGACTCGTCACCCGATGATAGTTCGATTTCTTCCTCGATTTCCCAGGAGTCTTGGGATCCCGTCTTCTCCATTGTCTGTGTCTTCTCGCTGTGGTGTAGCTTTGGCAGCTGCTCTATCCTCTGCCTCTTGGCCGAGGTGGGCAGCGCCGCGGCCGCGATCCCACCAGCGTTCGTTCCGATCACCACAGCGCTTCTAAGGTTTGGCTCCGACCTCGCCTGAGATACCCTCGAGGTCGAAGTTCGGTTCAAGAGGGGTCCATCGTGCTCATTTCCGGTGAAGGAGGAGCATCCACGGTAGGCGGGGCTTGGAAATTGATAATGCCCTCAACTTCCTTTGGCTTCAGAGCCCTGGCTGGTGCTGGTTTCTTCCGCATTTGGTCTTGTCTTCCGTCCATCCCGCTTGAGCAAATAAATTGAGCAAAAGTTCCAAGTGATTAGCAGTGAGCAAATAGCAGCAAGACGAATGGGCAGACTGGAGGACTTATCAGTAATAAGTGTTCCCTCCATGGAACGTCCTCAGACAATCTGCAAAACAATAACCACTTCACATCACTCGTCAAGTATAGGCTACTATCCAATCCCACTACCTTCAACTTTTTTTTGCAGCTTATCGCTCAAAACGGCACAATTGATCAAGGCTTCCAAATGACCACTACTTAACGGGCAGGTTATCTGAAGACCCCCAAATTTGGACGGCTAAGCTATCCCCATAGTTGAAGTTAGCGTGGGCCCTCCGTGAGTTCTTAGTGTTGAACCAAAGTGAGCTCGAGGAGTCGAAGCTGAACAATTTTGCGGTGACCAGAAAAAATTTGGCATCTTGGTAGCCGTGACGGTGATCTTAGGTGAGGGTGGGAGAATTTCATAGTGGATGTAGACACCGTAAAATTTTAAACTGGACATTATTCAGCACAAAAGGTTGACACACAGGAAGCAGCATAGTTGTTGATTCACACAATTCCATACACAAACAATATATATACACGGCAAAACACAGCAAAGTACAGGGCACAGGCATTGGGGTAGGGATTCAACCAAGTTCGGTACTTTGTGCGATGTCTCGTGACCTCGCGTATACTACCTCACAAGGTAACCCCTAATTTTCTTCGGTCTGACTGAAGTCACTTGGAATCCGAAGACTCCAAGTTTGGATCCGCACCACTGTAGATGGGCTGGTTCTGCTGTTGTTCGGCGTAGGATCTTTCTTTCTTCTCGTTTTCTGTGCTTGGCTGGCAGCAGCAGGCAGAATGTCCACCGTAATTGCACTTGCGATTAGGTTTTACTTCCACATGTACCCAATCGCATGTGTTTGGAGCAATCCAAACTGAGTCACGGACACTGACCTCCGTTATAGCCAGGCTCGTCCGACCGATGTACTTTAGGATGGCCTCTATATGAGCGGGGCTCATCAGCTCACGGTGTCCGAAAGGGCCAGAGATACTGTGGGTACCCGGGTGAATGGACCAGTGGAATCGGGCTAAGAAGTCCATACCGATCAACAAGTCATAAGCACTGTGCAATGAGACGTTGAAGGCATGGGTCCAGGTGCGTCCGGCAAACTGAAGCGGCAGGTCCACTGATCCCTCGAATATCACCATTTCCCCGTTGGCTACCTTTGCCGTTGGTATTGTCGGCAGGTTCAATTTCAGGTCCGGGTGTTTGTCCTTCAGCATGTTGAAGAACTTCTGGGAACAGATGGACATTGTGGCTCCCGTGTCCACCAATCCAAATAGAGAGCAGCCCTTGACGTGGACGTTGACCAGGGGCACTGATGACGAGATCACCTTCGACTTCTCCCCCATGTAGAAGTTCCCGTTATTAACGAACTGGCAGATGTAGTTCGCGGAGACTGGGGTGACGGGAAAGGCATTTGGCGGAAGGTTACTAGGTGGTTGGTCCACCTTCTTATCCTCCGTCTCCGTCTGGTTTCCCTTCGAGATTCCCTGGCGGGGGTTGAACAGGGCGTCCTCCTCTGTGTCGCCATCTTGGCCCGAGGATTCCGAGAGTTCTGGGACTCGCTGGGGCTTTCGTTTAGGCCTCTTCTTCTTTTTGGTGGAATCAGCAGCGGAGGTTTGGCTCTCCTCTGTAGGGGGTTGGATCCGGATCTTGATCCGCTGAGGTAGGGGTTCTTCCTTCAGGTTCCCCTCCTCACTTTTGTTGTTGTTGGCCGGCTCCGTATTCTTCTGGGTTTCCTCTGCCAGGGCTGGCATGAGGTTGGCTTCCACGCCCACGTGTCTCACATTTGGGCCTGGGTTCTGGAATCGGACATACTTGCCATTTCCTTTTTCAAAAGCCAGGGCTTCCGAATCACACATGTAGTTGAAGCGACGTTGATTAATTTCCTGCATCCGCGCCTCATACTGTAGAAAGGCCGCCTTCAGTTCCGGTACGGGCACTTCCGCCACGTAAAGTTGGTTGTCCCAAGTCAAGACATTGACTGGGATCAGTTCCGTTGTTAGGCCCATGTGCCCATATTTGGCTTCAAAGTCGTCGTAATAAGCCTTTCGGCTTTCCAGATCCGGATCGTCCTGGTGCATGCGCGAAGCAACCTGCTGTTGATGGGGTTCAGGGTAGTGGTTAAACTGCCCTTGTCCCTGGCAATTCCGAAAATTATGGTTGTTACTTCGTCGGCTTTCCCTGGGCATCCTTGATGTTTGGTCCCGGTTCGAGTGCCATTCCTGTCCCCAATTTTGATGTCCGGCTTTGTTCCAGTTTGGATCCCAGTTCCCTTCCTGGCCGGCTTGTTCCTGATAGTACTCCGGGTAGAAATCCTCCTTGAAGTCGCCGATCATCATGCAGGCCACATTGCTAGGGCCATTTCCAGGCTGCTGGGAGTAAGAGCAGCTTCTCCCTTGGCTGGGGTTCCCTGGCTGAGTTTGGTTGCCCGGAACGGGGCGGTTAGGGAGTGTATTGCGTGGTTCAGACCCACGGGTAGATTGAAAACTCCCTCGATTCTGTTGGGAGGGCGTAGTTGGGTAGCTCCCACTTCCTCGTCCATTTCCGGTCCCAAACTGTCCTTCGCATGGGGTATAGGAACCAGGGTCCATTCCGCTAACATGGTTCTGGGAGGATCTTCGTTCTCGGGATGGGGCGGCTGACTGTGGGGGCGTGGTGCAATGTTGGGCCAGGTGTCCCTTTCCTCCGCAGCGGTAGCATTCCGCGTTGGGGTTCACCAAGCCGGGTTGGAACGTGGGCGGCTGATACTGTGGGCTCGGCGAGTCCTGGTAGGTCTGGTCTTGTGGTTGCGTCTCGGGCGGGGTAGGGGGAAATTGCTGCTGGTTATGCATCATTGCATGAACTTGCATCTCGCGCATATGCAGCAGTTTCTCCCGAAAGGAATTCATGAGGGAGCGCATCTCCTCCGCATCCTGTTTCAGTTGGTCAGCCGTTGCAGTGTTAGGCTGCTGTGTCGTTGTTGTTGGAGCTGGGGTAGGCTTGGCCGTTTCTTCCAGGATGGCTTGCAGAATTTGTTGTTGTTCGTCATCCACCGTCGCTTCTTCCTTGGCTCTTCGTAGCACTCCAGCTATATGGGACAGCAGGGCCGTCGGAGATTTGGCCAGAATTTCCTTTTCCGCTTCCATTTTGGACAGGTTCTCCACCAGACGTCGCAGGGACTCCCGGTTCTTGGGCCAGCTTTCCACTTGGGGTAGGAAAGGCAGGGCTACCGCTCGTAGACTATCCCTCAGACCGGATTCTAGTCGGGACATGATCTTCTCAGCTCGCTGGTCATCGGTCATTGATTCTCCAGGGAAGGCTCTGGACAGGAGTGTTTCCAGCTCTGAGGCATATTCAGCCACGGTCTCGTCCACATGCTGCGATCTCAAGTAGAACCGTTGCGCCAGCGACTCTTGCTGCTCAGGCCGCGGTTCATACAAGAGACGCAGTCTGTTCTTCAGTCCCTCGTAGGTGAGTGGCATGTTGGCCTGCAGGGCCATTTTGGCCACAATTGTCTTGTCCAGACAGGAGATCAGGGCAGGGCGCCAGCAGTCGGGCGAGATTGAGTTGGCCTGGGCCACTGCCTCGAAGACAATGATCTAATCAGACCACTTAGTGGCTCCCTTCTTGTTTCCCTGGAACGGCTCAATGTTACGGAAGATGGAGGAGTAGTTCTTCCGTCCATTTCCAGCTGCAGCAGCTGCGGCAAGTTGGCTGATATAAGGTTGAACCGCCATCGACAAATCCGGGGTGATAGTATTGTGGACAGGGGCCGTTTGGGTCTGGCTGAAGGTAACGGCCTTTTGGGTTGGAAGTGCCCGAGATACCTCCGGTTGGGTCCCGTAGGGGTAAGTCGACCCCAAGGAAGAAGCCTCCATAGTGGGGCGGGTCGTCACCTGTGGCCTTTCATTCGCGGGGGTGATGGGTGAGGTAGGGAAGTCGGCCATGTCTGATGCCAGGTTCCGCTTGGTCGAGTTGGTCGGGTGCAATAGTCGGTTGGTGGCCGGTAATGGAAGGACCAGCCGGTTGTAGGCTTCTTCCAGGTTGGCCAGCATACGACCATTGTCGGGCATTGCGAACTGAATCACCCCAAACTCGGATGCCTGGTAGTGGGTCCGTCCCCTTCGCCTTCCATAGCAATGTCGTAAGGCAAGCCGGTTTTTTTTTCCGGTCTGCCAAGACTTCCCGTGTGAAGTTCCGTCCCAGGAATCGGGATTCCAGCTCGTCTACCCTTTTCCACAGAATTCGTTGGACATACTGTTCTGACATTGGTTCGTTGGTGGGGACCACGGTCGTTTGTCCCGTATATCCGTCCCAGGCTAAGGAGGGGTCATTCTCCTGCGGGTGTCCAGTCATACCGTTCCCCGGAGGTACCCTGGTGGGGGCATTCTGGATCAGGACTTCCTCCGTGGGTTGAGTGGATGTCCAATTTGGGGGCAATTGTTGCTGGCTTATCCCGCTCTGATGTTTCTCCGAGTTGGCCAGACCTGCTGTGGCTACCATGACCACATGATTGTCGTTGGGCGGGTGGAGGGCAGCTGGGCAAGTGCCCAAAGCTCCTCGTCCTAGCCAGTCCGTCTGTTCATATTGTCTAGGTCGGGGGCGGGGGGGTGCTGAGTAGACCGCAGGGTCCCGTTGTACTGGGTATAGGTCGGGTTGGGGGTGATCCAATTTCTCGTCCTCTAGTTCCCTGTCTTCCGTCTCAGCTTCGGGTTGTCGGCGGAACGCCCAATATCTCTCTGTATCCCCAGGTGTCCTCGGTAGGGCCTCGTAAAGTTGGTCCAGCTTCTCGTTGAATTCGGATAAGGCCCACTTCCTCCGTGGCGTTCGCTGAGGTGTGACGGTCATCAGTACCCCTTTTGGGTTACGGTAGTCGTAGGTTGATGAGGAGGCGTTGGAGAAGGCAATGGACATAGATGAGTCAGCACAGGTCTTCGAGCTGCCCGTAGTTGTAGATCCATCCCAGTATCGGTGGGTCAGATAGCGTGGTGGGTAGGACCCATCCAGGCTTTCCCGGTGATTCCCAGCAGTGGTGGGGGCCAGACCAGTTGATCGCAGTTTGTTTCCAGTAGAGGCTCGTGCCTCGAACACGCCCGAACCGCAACTCAACTCGGAATGGTTGGGGTCAGTGTAGCACTTGGGCAGGCCCGGCCGTTGATTCAGAGTTTTGGTAGTAGGCTGGACCCAAGGAGGGTCATCCCAGGGTGTGGGTGGTCCTACAGGCAACTGATGAGCAGCAGGGTGTTGAGCCGGATCTTCTTCCACTGTTGAAGCAAGTTCGGGTAGCGAATATACTTCGAGCTCTTGCTTTGATGACTTGGCTGGGTCTTCTGGTGCAGTTCCGGGTAGCGAAAATACCCCGGTGGACTGCGAAGCAGATCCGGACTGATCACTGGAAGTCATACTGGGTAGCGACTAAACCCCAGTTTCCTGCGGAGAAACCGCCGTGCGTCTGGCACTATTCGTAGTGGGTAGCGAATATACCCCACTGTTTGGTAACTGTTTTTTGGAATTAGCAGAAGCAGCGGCATTGGGTAGCAAGTAAACCCCAATGGTCCGCGGTGTCACATCCGTCTCAGCTGGTGTAGCGGGACCGGGTAGCGAAAATACCCCGGTGGTCCGCGAAGGCAGATTGGCTTTGATGGTCGGTGCGGTTTCGGGTAGCGAATAAACCCCGACTATCCGCGGCATTGATGATCCATCTTCGTATGAGCCCAAGTCACTTGGACTCCGTGAACAGGGGGAAGAGTCCCCGGTTGAGCTTCTGGGCCAATCTGATGATTTCCCGGATGATGACCAGGAGCCGGAGGTCGTCTGCTTCGTATCTTCATTGATGGTGGACGGCATTCTTCCACGGTTCCAAGCTGCATTCCCGGGTTCTGATGAGAAAGTGGTCGCATTCAGGGTGTCCCGTCTCTCAATGATGTCTCGTGACCTCAACTGAAGACTGTAGAACTCCCTTCCTGCGCCAAAGGAGGAGTCACCAGAATCAGCTGGGTCTTCACCATCCTTCGTCCGTTGGGCTTCTTCTCCATTGACCACAGGTAGGTTCCTTCCCCGTGGTTCTTCTGATGGCTGACGTAGGGTACTAGTTTGAGGTACCGCCACGGGGTCCCCTTCCCAACTTTTTGAGTCCAGGGTGGCGTGAGGTATTTTAGGTATATAATCCTCAGCCGAATTTTTGACTTCCCCAGCTTCATTCCCAGAAGCAGATTTTTGAGGGGTTTTCACCCCAATGTTGGTGGTCAAGGGGGCAAAGCCCCCGATAGTAGAAAATGGGTCCCCTGGGTATGCACCCAATTTTTGGTGGAGTGCGCGTACATACGCACCATACTCTCTGATTTTTCTCTCCCTCTCTGGGCTATTCCCGGGGGGGGGCTTCTCCGCCGTGTTTTTCAAGGCCACCGATAGTGGGCGGCAGTCTACTTCTTCCACTGGATCAGCGCTGGTCAGAGGGTTCACCACAGGGGCAACAATTTCTTCGGGGGCAGTCGCACCACTGGTCGGGGGACGGTCGGGGTCGTCATCGTCGGTTGGTACTTCTGCAGCATCAGGTCGGTGAGGATCAAGCGCGGGGGAACCGGTGAACAACCGCCGTCTAACCGGCTTGCGCTGGTGGATCTGCGAGAGGGGTCCAAAACTTCCGCCGTACTAGATGGGGGTCGGGGGTCAGGACGCGTAGCCAAAAAGGGGGGCCCCTCCACCCTATGTGCCGTGGTTTTGCGGTGTGCGTCGTCGCACTCCTTAGCACTCGACACAGAGTCAGAGGAAGCCGGGGACAACTGCAATCCCTGATGGGGGGCAGCGATGGGGGCAGGAAAGTCGAACTGGTAGGCGATCGTAGCGCACACAGCGTAGGCGCAGTGGGGAATTTGGTCGCGAATCGGGGGCCATAACCACCGCCGAAAGAGGGACAGGGATAGTAGGATTATTCCCGTAAACACACACCCCGGGATGAGGCTCACGACGGCATACGGTAGGGCTTGAGGCCACGACGTAAGGGCCTGCCCATGGATTACGGTGGGCATAGTGGGATCAATAGGGGGCAACAAAATTTTTTGGACAATAGGGCCCGTAATAATTGGCATGAAATATGCTGAAAACTGGTCCGCACGCACAATTATATAACAATAACAGTCCAAAATTACGATCAAAATAATTAGACCAGAGGAGACCAAAAATAATTGAGTGACCCAAAAAGTGGCCCAAAAGAGGGGTGAGGGGGGGAGCACAAAAAAGCATACATATTATAGGCGCACAATACAAATATATATACGAGAATGAAGCGCCGATTTATACACACAAAAAATATATATATATATCCCACACCATACAAAATATCACATATATAAGGCGCACCCAAAAAGCTAAAAAAGGAGAAAAACTAAGCGCCACAATACACAAAAAATTTCACAAAAATATATATCACACAGTACAGTCAAAACCACATATAAAGCTCAATATGGGACTACCCCTTATCCTGGCAGCCTCGCCACATTTGTAAGGCGGGTCGTTGCCGCACCTACGAATGGCCCAAGCAGGAACGGAGGGTACCGACTATCTAGGGGAGAGTCATCCCTCGCCCGTAGCCTCGACCGCTCCGCCGGCGGGGCTTCCAGGTATGACGAACGGGGTCTTCCGTACGGGCCGGGGTTGCCGGACACCGACGGGAAATGGGGCCTACCTAGTCTACGGGGCAAGGCGCAGTACGCGCAGCACACAAAAATAACACTGCCCGCTAAGCCTGAATGGGCTTCCCTGAGCGGGGCAGTGAGCAATGATGAGGGGGCAGGTCACGGCGCATTCGGAACGCAGGGGTGGCAGGGCCTCACTAGGCCGATACTGCCTGGGGACACACGAGTAACTATCGAGACGGCAGGGCTCTACGCCAAAACTGCCCAGAAGCGAACACGAACGAACCCGATAAAAGAATACGTTTAATGAAAGAACACATGGGAGGCCATTTAGGCAGAAACCAGGTAAGTATAGTAATAGCGAGAGCGAGACAATGACACAGCCACACAGGCTAATAACAGAGCGCAGACTGACTAGTTATTCAACAAGCATCTGTATATTACACATAACCGAGCGTACACACACAGCAGAGCGCAAGTACGTACATAACGATTAAATATGATGAGCGTGAATTCACAATATTAAAATGTTGAAAAGGTAAGTGAAGTGTGAATAGGGAGTAAGGGAGGGTCTCCCAAGTGAAGCCTTACATGAGGACAAATTTTTTTTTAAAGAAATGGGGAAATGTAATGTGAATACGTACCGCTGTACGTATACATGCATGAAAGTTGGCTTAGCGATGAGTCATGCTGTACAACTTTCATGCCTGTTGAGCTCATTTGCATATTACTCTATCTAATTTGCATACGGTTCTAAAGACTATATAAACGCGCACTGTGCATGGATAATCAGTCTACTGTTTTATCTGCTTCTGCTTTGTCTGCCTTCGCCCTTTTGCCTGCCTCGCCTCTTTCACCACTCTTTCCGCTACACAGTTGTTTAAAAATCACTATATATTGTAAAAATACCAAAAATGTCAAAAATACTGCTTTTTCCTGCCGCCACCTCAGTGGCGGCAGGACTTTGTTTTGCTATTCGTTTTGTAATTACATATAACTACATTGTTTTGCATCAAAATACGGTTAAAGTATCGGGTTATATGGTAAGCATAGAGCTTTGTTAACTTTGAATAGAAGTTTTTAAATGTTTTGACTTAAGTTTGGAAATGTTTTGACTTACTTTCATGAGTCGTTTTTTTGCCGAAAAGTACCCATCTGTGGAGGGGGGACGACGACGTTTTTTTCAATAATAATTTTTTGAACGTTGCGTTTTGTATTTCAATTTTTTATACAAATTTAAGTACAATGTTGGAGAACAAATAAAATATCATAAATTACTTAGAATAATTAATACGTTGCAAGTGAGAACCTAGCCCCCTCATTCTCTAAAGCTACATTGCATAAGTAAGTGTAAAATAGGCCCGTTAGAGTATTTAAAGGTTTTTACGGAAGTTCAGCATTGGCCCAGTAGCTCAAATGGTAGAGCACTGGTCTACAAATCCAGTGATTGGTGGTTAAAATCCCCCTTGGGTAATTCCGATGAAGATGCTTTCTTTCATCAAGAAAGGACACCCTTGCTGTCTTGAAACCCCCTTGTTGTCTTGACATGGCGAAACGTTTGAGAACTAGCCAAATATTTATATATAAATTAAATAGAATAATTAATACGTTGCAAGTTTAGAGTGTGAACCTACCCCCTGTTTCTATAAAGTGTCATTAGTAAGTTACTGGGAAGTAAAATAGACCCGTTAGAGTACTCAAAGGGATTTACAAAAACTCAGCATACCCAGGAGCTCAAATAGTAGAGCACTCACTGGTCTGCAAATTCAGAGATGGGTGGTTCAAATCCCAATTCAGTCAGTCGATGAAGATGCTGTTTTTCTTCCAGTAAAAACCCCCTTGCTGTCTTGGCATGGCGAGTCGTAAGTAAAATAAGTAATATCTAAGCTTATATTTAAAACTATCATTTTAGTCATTTTACTAGAGCTTTACAGAGCTACTCTCATTTTGTCTTCGACGTCGAAACGCGAAAGCGAAACTTTAACGGATTTTTATGATCTTGGTGTCGATCAAAAGATTTTTTCTAAAATCTAGAAGTCAATAAATAGTCTTATATTTTCAATTTCTACTCTGTATTTAAAAAAATCCATTTTTCAAAACTCAGTTTTGATTGAGCGGCTACAAAAAGTGCTACAAGCCAAATTTGAAATTAAAAAGTTCGACATCTAGATTTATATTCTTTTTTCATTGTACAATTTTTCAACTCAGTCCCAACTGGCACCAGGATGCCAGGTCAATAAAAAGTAGTCAACTTCGCGAAGCAAAAATGTGACGTTTGCTCATACTTTTCACTTTCGCAGAAATTAGGTTCTTAGTACTGCATATTTCCGCTAAAAAAATACCCAAACGCCATAATAATTAAAAAAATTAAAAATTTGACGTTTTCAAAGATTTATCAAGCTTTTAGGTTATTCATTTTTGAAATACGGTTTTCGCGGCTAAATAGCTCAACAAAGGTTGAATACATTTGCATGTTTAATACATCAATTTAAAGTTAAGAATATACACAATTTAGTGATATACGTAATTCTTTACTATTCCACAAAAAGAATTTCGCAGACGCTACAAAAATGTTCAAAACTTTTTACTTGCAATATGCGTATCAAATAGAAGCTAATTGAACATTTTGAACGAATTTTTTTCAACACATTATTGTCAAAAAGTTCGCTGAAAAAAATTAACCGCCAAATTCAGTTCAGCTGAGTGCCACCTTAAGGAGGGGCTATGTACCTGTATAAGAGAAAATTTTAAGTTCTCCGATTCGCTTCAAATATGCACACAATGTAGCGCTAGTGAAGGCGCATCGCAGATGTAACAAACTGGAACCAATTTTTTATTTATTTCGAATCTAATACTAATCACTTAATTACTGTTCAATAAAACCCATAGTAAATCCAAAGTCTCGCAGCAGATAAAAAAGTTGAAATGAGAAGATTGAAAAAACAAGGACCACTCATATGTAGCTTGCAATTAAGGTGGTACTGTCGCCAAAGCAGTTTTGCTCATAGTTTGCGAAAAGAGAACATTTTGCTTAGAAATTTCATGTTCACTGAACAACTGGTACAATGACGCAGGTGCCAAGTAATCACTTCCTGACCCACGACTACCGATATCGACAAATATCTTGGACAAATGGCCATTTGTAACGCTGACATCACACAAAAGAAACATAAAAGATAGCAAAACTAGCGTGATATCAGATTGGCCAGCTTGTGAAGTACACATAACGTGTCGACCTACAATTAGCGAATAAGAAAAAAGGAAAATAAAAGTAAGGTTTTCTTTAGATTTTAAAATAAGCTTCTCAATTTTTCACAATTTATCATTATTGCTGTGAGTGCTCCACAGGTCACGAAAGTTTCACAGCTCAAGAGAGCTAACATAACAGATACTGAAACAATTTTCACTAAATTTTGTGTGCATAAACTACAGCATATGTGCTTCAGGCCAGTATGAACACAGTGAAAAAAATAAATTAATAATTGTGACGAAATTATCGAATGTGAATAGGTTTTCAAAACGTAATTTTTCCGAATTTGCGACTTCACTGCAAACTGTATGCTGTACCAATTTTGCTGAAACTTGACAAAATTATTTGCCCTAACATATACTTTGAAAATATAGAAAGAACAGTATCAAGCATTATACTGGACAAGTTTTACAGCCACGCAAAGTCGACTGCTTTCGCAACACTACCCCCTTGAAGCTTTGTGCTCGGGTACTTGTAGTAGCAAACTCATTTACGCTGTTTCGAGTTTTTCACCATTTTTTGCTACAACTATATTGTCGCATAGTTTTGTAATTTTAATTTTTTCGTTGAATAACAACAGCTGTGGTAACGCTCAATGCCAAACTTAAAAAACTTATCTAGCCAGCGAAATTTTGTCGAGACCTATTGCACAATATTGAGCTAAACTAAAGGTAAATGAGAAGTAAAAGGCAAAGACAAAAAGTATATGTTCTAAAGTCTGACCAAAAAATGCTGGACCCTGAAGGGGTAGTTTTATTTTGACTGAACCGTAAGAGATGACCCCATGAACCCATATATCAATCGAAAGCTCTTGGCGAGATGAATGCGTTCCCGTAGTTAGTTCCGGTCTATATCCAGTCACCGGAAAAAAACCGGAAAAAATCAAGTATGAGCAAACCGTAATAGCTACTACCACATGTTTGGTATCAATCGATAGCTCTTGATGAGCTAAGGTCATTTCAGGTGTCATATCCGGTCTATATCAGGTCACCGGATACTTAAGCTAAAAAATCTCTTTTCAGCTTTTCGTTGAAGATACAATGCTAAATACAATAACAGTTCGAGAACACCTAAAAAAGATGTTTTACTGAAACTTTCATGCTTGTACGTTTAATATCCGGTCAGTTGTGGGCGATTTCCGGTTTTTTCCCAACCGGATATAAACTTGTTCCAGAGTCCGGCTCTAGAAGCAGTCCGGCTCTAGAAGCACTGCTTCTGAAAATGGTTTCTTGTTCAATTTTTTTGTACAGAACGCAATAAAATTGTTTTTATTTTTCATTACGACTAATAAAATTTACGTATCGTCTGTTTGGAAAACCTCAAAAAGCGTTGATGGACTGGCTTACTTGCTGAATTTGTGTAAAAGTCGAATAAAATCAATAAATTGTCCAATTTTTTCCACATTTTTTGCTATGGAGATATGCGCGTCAAAACATCGGAAATAGTATTTTGGGCAACTTTTCTTCAAGTATGATAGGTCATTTTGGCTGTTTTTAAAAAATACGGCCCAAATCCTTGATTCCCGGAGCGCCCCCTTAAACGTTCGTTTAACTTAAACGCCCGCTAGTTTTGATTTAGACTAGTCTAAAGTCCTTTTGGCTAGTCTAAAGTTAGTCTAAGTATTTTTTCATTATTTTACTTAAGTATTTTTTAACATTTTTTATTTTTATAGTTTTAATTAGATCTTATTCAACTTAATAATATAATATATATATATATATATATATATATATATATATATATATATATATATATATATATATATATATATATATAGTACATAGTATATAGTATATATATATAGTTACACTAGAATGACCATCAAGACGTCGATAGTGTTGGATTGTTCAAAATGCTACTTTCTGTATCACAACTCAAAATTTCCCAATACGGGCATATATTCACTACGTATATGTTTAGACGTTTTACTAACCAACATATTCTGAAAGTATGAACCAGCTGCCAAGGGTGGGTCATAGTTAAATTTTTCCAAATATCACCATGTATAACTGAGTTTTCACTGTTTGTTGTAGTTCGGTCATCGCGGGTTAATTGATTGGTCCATGTTTATATCGCTTTGCTATTTCTCATACTAACACGCTAAATGTTAGTATGTATGCATACGAAATATTAGTCACCTAACTGTTTTAGTACTAATCTTACACTATCTAATGACTAATTCTTGACATCATGAACTTGGCAAAAATTGAACATTTTGCTCTATATGTCAACTTTTGCTGGCACGGGGATGTAATCAATTGGCACTTTTTTAGAGCTACTAATGGGCAATACAAGCATTAAATATCAAGTGGTTGTTGAGGGTGGATCATACTTAAATATTTCTAATTTTTACTCAACTTAGTTTCAATTGTTTTTGTTATTTGGTTATGACTTATATTATTGTTAACTGGTACATTTTCACATAACTTTAATATTTTATAAACTAACACTTGTAGCACGGGATGCTACAATGCACTACTATTGCCATACAGCATATAGCACTACTACAATTTACAATAACAAAAGGGTGAAATAGTTTGCAAATTGTCGAGCATTTCTAAGTAATAATGATTTGTATATTAATAATGCCATTAATACATCAGTTTTGAAAGCAGTCACTATTTCTAAGGTTTCTGTGTAGTTCTGATTGTGGATTTTCTAAGTACTCGTCCTCCAAATAATCATCTTCAGTGACTATGTCCGCACCATTTTGTTCATCATTGGACAGAGTTACACTAGCAGCTCGCTTCCGCGCAGTAGCTGTTGTTCTGCTAAAAAAGCTAGCTATCTGCTGCCATTTCAAATACTCACTTGGTTGAAACCGCAGACTTCCATCTGATGTCGTAGCGTGCCGCATTTCCTTTGCTAATTCTTTTGGATCAACACGTCTACCAGACATTCCTACATTGATTTTTTCTGTCAAATAGGATAATTGATTTGCGTTATAACGTTGAAAATTGCGAGCAGATGGTAAAGCCCAGCCCTTCGGCATTATTTCTTCCGTTTGTTCAGTAAGATCAAACTGATCGACTTCCGACAGGGCGTCATCAATCTCAGGTATAATTGGATTGTAATGTAAGTGTTCAAGCTGTTTTTTGTATGCTCCAATAGCATAATCTTGCAGAGTTGTTCGCTCCGGTTCGTAAATGTGCTTTCCGATTTCCAAGTGTTTCTCCAGATTAGCGTATCGCACAAAGCGTTTGATGCAACCTTGTTGTGGGCATTCAAATAAACTAGTTGGAACATCATGTACTGTTTTATCTTCACTATCCGTTTCATCCTCATTGAGTTCTTGTTCCGCTTCGTTCTCTGATGTATCCGACCAAAATTTCCAGCTCCGGTGATCTGCTGTTTGACAGTTTTGTACATTGTTTGTGGTTTTAAAATTTACATCATGAAATTTTTCCTGCCAAAATTTCCTGGGTATTTCCATGCCCTCACCAATTCCATAATTTCGCCAAGCAAACAGTTGAAAATGAGTGCTCATTCGGCGCCTTGCAACGAAAGCTTGGTAGACGTAAACAAAATTGAAGTATGTGCTAATTGCAGGAATTTTCGCTCGCTCCACCCGGCTTTCTTCCAACGAAAGAACAGTTCGCCTGTATGCTGACACGGACCTTATGCCATTGTACGAGTGAATTGCTGCAATGAATTCATCTGCTGTGGTACATCTGTTGTTTTCGTCAACAAACATTTTTATATGCCGTTTGATAGTGGCAGCCATCCTATCACATGGCCCTTTTCCTGCCTGAGCTTCACTAAATGTCCATCGTTGCACTTGTATATTGGTATGCTCGTACATTTTAAACATAGATACTATAGTGGGGGCGCTATGGTAACATCCCGCATTATCAGAACGGAGAAAGGCTTTGTTTATCCACGGTAGTTCTTGTTTTATATTCCGCAGTACATGTCTTGCTACTGCAACAGTAGCAGAACTGTCCTGACTAATATGTGAATCAAACACGTGTACATAGACTCTAGAATAGAAACCATTTTCCAATAGATACTGATAGCGCGCAGGCACAGTTTCTTTGTTGAACTTCACATAAGCTACTGAGATGTGCCAGGACATGCCAGTTTTACCAAACCAGGCTGATTGTTCTTCTCTACCCGCTAAAGGCAAGAACTTCATAGCCCAGTCCATGGTGATAAAAACCGAATAAGAGTCCAATCCGTGCATTATTTCGGCTTTCACATTATCTTGATAAACTGACCTGACCTGATGTTTTCTCCACTCATTGATATTCGATAATGCTTGACTGGTCAAATAAAGCAGCTCATTTTTTCTATTTTCCGAACCTCCTGGAAATTCTGCGTCTGCAAGTTGTGTTTGAGTTGTTCCAAGGCTCTGTTTTAGTAATTCGCATCGTTTACAACGGCGGTCGTGATCGTGATTGCAAATTTTGTAATGTCGGGAATTTCCAGTATCACTAAGCGCATGTGCAAAACAATGATCTGGTATGGAAGAATGTGTTTTCAAATGCAACTTATAATCTGTTCTAAGGTAAAGTTTGGACTCGTCCAAATCTTTCTTCAAACTCGCTAATATGTGATCTTCGACACCAAATTGCGAAAGTTCGTCAAGAACTTCAGTTAAAGTGTCGAATCCTTCTAGTCCAGCATACGTAAAATAATCCAAACCTAATACAGATTTCCGTGTAGTCGCGGTACAGTAGTGCAGTATTCTAAGAAGGAAACTTCTACTCATTTTGTATTCATTTTCAAGTTCATTTTGCTGCAGATAGCTCAAATACTGTGTTACAATTCTTTCATTTCGTAAAGATCTGACGATTGTCGGTATTTTTTCTTTTGCTCCGCTGCTATACCTGACACTTGAAGTACCGTATGGCAGATCAGCAACTATGTTGGGGGAAACTAAGTAAGCAAGAAAAAATCTACTTTTTTGGGCTCGTAACGAATGCGCTTTGTTTCCATTGATTTTGGTACGCTTGCCTTTCCATACATCCTTCCGTAAATGCGACTAGACTTGTACAAATATACAGTGAGACCAGGAATATATTCCTGTAATTTAACAAAAGGAATAGTATAAACCACCAGTGAAAGAATTTGTTTTCGCTGTGCACCATTTTCTGCCGATTTAAATGCCACTGAAATATCCGTTAATAAGCGATGCATTTTATCTGGATTAGCACTTTGCCAAAACCTTTGATCTCGTGTCAGTAGCGCTATTCTTTCCAAGTCTGATGCTCTCTGAGCTCCACCCACTGATCGGCAAAGCAATTTGCAAACTGAGTCAACAGCACAGAGCCGTTTTCGCTTTGTGCTGATAGACAACTCATCGAACTGTTTTTGCGGGAAGTGTGAGTTTGCTATTCCCGCCTCTTCCGCTATTTTTCTGAAATAATTGTTAATGCTGGATTGTTTTAAGTTAGAAATTTTTATTCTTCTCGGTTCTGGAGGAATATAGGATGCGTCTACTACGCAATCGCTGCACTGGATACCAAATGGTGGTCCGATTTGCTAAGGAGGAGATTCAGCTAATGATACAGAAGGTTTGGGTTTCGAACAATATCCTTTGTTTTCCACTTTCTGCTGTGCTTGTAAGTCATCTATGTACTTCGCATGTGTGGAACACATAGGGGTGCCCATGGGTACCAATATTTTTTTGTAGACCACAGCAATTCCGAATCAGCTTTTGAAATGAATCTTCCTCTGGCTAAAACACTTGTTTCATGAGCAGCAAATCCGGAGAATCCAGGCACCGTACAGATCTTATCACGCTTATTGTTGCGTCTGTATTTAATAAATGGATTTTTGGACTGTGAATGCCAGCTGATGCCAAATTCAGCGACATGTTTTCTACAAATATACAAACCTGTCATTTCCTCCAAACGTTCTGGATTTGACCAGTCTGTTACGAATCTTCCTGCGGCCCTAGAAAGTATTAGATCTGCTTCGTTTTCAGCACCATAGGAATATGCCATTCCTGATACATCCACTGAAATAAGTGTATCCAGTCCAACCAGTTCTGCGCTAGATTCTGTTGAACGGCAATCACTGACTATTGGAAGCCTGGTATCGTCAAGATTTCGCAAAAAACAAGAGACCGCATCACCAGCAAATTG